>JBBPJL010000570.1:0-15849 GCA_038088675.1 Xanthoconium separans | reverse complement strand
CGCCATCATGGAGGTATATTTAATTTCGCCCGTTATTCGGGAGGTCGCGCAGTCTAACTCGATAACGCAGGTGGCCCGAACAACCCTCAACCGGGCGGGCGTGAAACTTCATCTCTTCACTTCATGTCCACCTAAATTCCAGCCATACAAATCGGCATATTTTAGAATGCTTGTCTTGCTTATTCGCCAGAACAAGGATCAATTTCCTACTGAACTTCAGGGTAGCGTCGTTTCTGAATCCCACGAATTAATTTTTTATTTTCGCCCTAGGTCGAGTGGACAGATTACTCTTGCCGCTGACCACCCAGCTGGTTATTTGGCGGAACCATGATCCATATGCGCAGCTTGGCATAGCCGACCTGATGAAAAACATCAATAGTCGATCTCGGCCACAAAGGAAGCCGCTACAGCTTGAACAACCAGACCATACAGCTGTTTCTCTGCGTGTTCCACCTTGGCCCCTGAACAACATCGCAGCGTCCATGCCACGTATGATTTATTTGTATTCATGGTGCAAATACAATGTGAACCTAATCGGGTCGTTTTAGCCCCAGACGCCTTCCCCCCTAAGACTGAATACAAGCGGGTGAAAAGAACCTTGCGGAGTTTACTCCCGCGTCGCTCCCGTCCCGTGCACAAGCAACATCCTCCACGGCCGGAACCCGAGACCAACCCTCCTCTGGATGGTGAAGACGGGTTCGTCGTACATCGACTGTTGACTCGTGGACGCCGGCATTTCGGAATTTTCTGCACAGGAAATAAGCAACCATCACAGCAATCGCACAGATGAATGATTCTTTCGCTGATCGGGCAGTGTCCTATTTCCTATACTCGTTGCCTCCGTGATTCGTGTTTTCTGGATTGGGTTGCTATATGTGCTGTGTACGATCAATGGAAGTATTCTCGAACCAATGGATCACACAACCCTTGAGCATGGGGTCGATGGAAGGAGTGTTTCAAAGTGAACGACTAATCTACGAAAGTAGCAGCCTCCTTGGACGGGCGATCCATATTTCGGATGTTTGCTTTGTGGTAGTCGCGCATCGCTATAGACTCTCCTCCGGGAAGCTTCCTGGGCCGGTCCAAACGGCAAATTCCTCGTGAAAGTCATTGATCTCGATGCTTGCAGGTTCTTGAAGATCCTGATCAAGACATGTCGAGCTTGCGTAGCTCATTCTGAACAGGTAAGGACACTCTGTGGAAGCCTAGACCGTTCTCCAGAACGTCTCCGGTACGACTGACTAAGGCGCCGCTGAAACAATGAGTGCATCGCCCACATGCTCCAGCGGCATCCATCACCTCCTGGTTTGATGGTTCTCACCTCGGGGATCTAATTGTGGATGTCCTTGGTGTCTAAAGAAGCGCCGCGAATAAAAAATAAACCGGTGTGCTTCTTCGACCTCGGTTTTCTATCGTTGGCGACGATGAGATGACTAGATTGACCGAGAAATTTGGCGTGGGCTACATCGTCATTGAAAGGTGCGTTGTAGCGGTTGGGATGGAACAGCGCCAAGATCACATACCAACCCTCTCTGCGCATTTTCTCTGGAAGACAAAAGTCAGGTTGGGTGAACAAAAAGGGTTCCGTCTCCGAAAAACACCAGCCCAGAGTGGGGTGCAACTTCCAGAATCCTTTAAATACGGTTGAATCGAAGGTCAATGCTTGGATGCCGCGGGAGAAGTTTCAAATCTTCAAGTACCCCTAAATGTATGATCAACCATCCGAAAGGGGGTTGTGGATTTTATATCACGTGATTTGGACCCCTCCATGGGGGGTCTTGTTCCGATCAAAGTCATGGACTCCGAATCTATCACTGATCGTACAACTCGGCAAGCTTTGCACCAAGACCACCATGTCAGACGAAGAAAACCTACAAAAACGCCACGACGAGTCCGAATCAGAAGAGTCTGACGACGAAGTTGAGGACGTGCCAAAGATTGACATAGATCCATCCACCCTCACGCCGCTGTCCCCAGAAGTCATATCAAAACAGGTCCGTTCTCCCTCTCTCTTGTCGTGACGAGTAGCTTGAACCGCGTGTGCACACTATCAGGCAACGATCAACTTGGGTAGGCAGACTGGACGCGTAGTCTGGATAGCGATGTTGACCAACGTTCTTCTGGCGCACTCCTAGGTACGATCGGACATGTCGCACACGGAAAATCGACAGTCGTAAAAGCCATCTCTGGTGTCATGACTGTCCGATTCAAAAACGAACTCGTACGAAACATCACCATTAAACTGGGTTACGCCAATGCCAAAGTTCGTCTACCCTTTTTCTTGCTCGGTTCTGCGCGTTCCTGCTGGTACTTAGATAAACGGTTATTTACATTTCAGATCTATAAATGTGAAAATGAAGCATGCCCGCGGCCAGGTTGCTACCGCTCATATCGTTCCGACAAAGAGGACAATCCACCTTGCGAGCGCCCTGGTTGTGGCCATCGCATGAAACTCGTTCGACATGTCTCCTTCGTCGACTGTCCAGGACACGACATTCTCATGGCCACCATGCTTAACGGCGCCGCCGTCATGGACGCTGCACTATTGCTTATCGCCGGCAATGAAACCTGTCCCCAGCCTCAGACCTCGGAACATCTCGCCGCCGTCGAAATCATGAAATTAGAGAACATCATCATTCTTCAGAACAAGGTGGACTTGATCAAGGAGACACAAGCATTGGAACACCAAAAGAGTATTGCTGCATTTGTCAAAGGCAAGTTGAAATATATATATTCATAAGACGTCCTCTAATGAATTCGCTCTCGTTAGGTACCGTCGCAGAGTCATCGCCTATCGTACCTATATCCGCTCAGTTGAAATACAACATCGACGCTGTCAATGAGTACATTGTCAAACGCATCCCCATCCCCGTCCGAGACTTCACCTCTGATCCACGCCTCATCGTCATCCGTTCCTTTGACGTAAACAAACCCGGTTCGGAAGTCGAAGATCTGAAAGGAGGCGTCGCTGGCGGTTCCATCCTCACCGGTGTTCTCCGACTCGGTCAAGAAGTCGAGATTAGACCCGGCATCGTCACCAAGGACAGCGCGGGAAGAAATAGATGTAAACCGATCTTTAGCAAGATCGTCTCGTTGCATGCCGAGAGCAACCACCTCTCATTTGCCGTACCCGGTGGGCTGATCGGTGTCGGTACCAAGATCGATCCGACGCTCTGCCGTGCAGATCGGCTGGTGGGACAGGTATTGGGCGCTGTTGGGAAACTCCCCAAAGTGTATACAGGTGCGGACTTGCCCTTTTACTTCCACGTTGACGCGGTCCCATCCGACACCGCCATGTAGAACTTGAGATCAGCCTCTTCTTGCTCCGCCGACTCCTCGGTGTCCGGACGGAAGACAAGAAACAAACCAAGGTGTCCAAGCTGACCAAGAACGAGCTATTGTTGATCAACATTGGTTCGACGTCCACCGGCGGACGCGTGCTGAGCGTCAAAGGCGACCTCGCCAAGATCCAGTTGACGTCGCCTGCGTGTACGGAGGTTGGCGAAAAGGTGGCGCTGTCACGCCGGATCGAGAAACATTGGCGGCTCGTGGGTGCGTTTGTTGTTGTCATTTCATTTTTTTTTGCATCGTACGTGCATGAATGGTGGCTGATGCTTTTCGTTGGATAGGCTGGGGAAGTGTACAGCGGGGAACGGTATTGGAACTTGATTGATATGGTTTGTCGGTGTCGTCCTTATCCCTTGTAGCACAACAGCAGCGGCTACTTGTTTCGATCACGCGTTGATGTTGTATGTTCGTCAAGAGTCCCAGCTGGACATTAATGCTGCACCATTCATCGTGTGATCCCAGCATCGTGATGCTGGAGGATGACAGTAAATATCGGAACGGCCACCCCGAGTGCAAGTTCCTAATTATGCCCAAAATTTCGAATGAGGGGGGTCTGAACTGTTCACAAAAACAACAAAAGCGGCACCACAGTGCCTGCTGTAATCGACTACGACATGCAACCACGACCACAACCGCCCGTCCAGCGTCTCGGGCGAAATCACGTCCACAATCAGACGTACGCCTCGGGGTTGATGAGATCAAGCTCCCGGATGTCCACGCCCTCAAACGACCGATTTTTCACCTTCCGGCTCTCCAGTTCCCGCTTGGTCAAATAGAGATGCAGAAGGTGTACGCAGTCCTTGACCTAGAAAATCTTGTCAGCACCACGTGATCGCGACCGCGACGGTGAAAGCAAACGGCGTACGATGGTGAACAACCCCAGTCCAAGCGAGTTTCGCCACCTATAGAACGCCCACGTCAGTCACATCCCGCACAAAAACAGCACAAGGAAGCCGTACCAGACGGGATCGCATTCGGCCCAGGCATACGTCCCCCGCCAGGCCACGCTCAGCCCCAACATACCCGCCAACCCGAGCTTCCTTATCAACCCCATATCACCCATCACCTTACCCCCAAGCACCGCGCGAGGACCAAGCACACCACCTAAGCTGGTCCCCGTCGTCAGCCCAAGTGGCCCAACGCGTCCCGCCGCCGCCGCCCGCAGAGGCGGCCGCACAGCGAGGAACCTGCGCAATAGCGTCGAATGCTTGGAGAGCCAAAACAATAGCGAGCCCATTAGTGAGGATATGCGAGGGATGATCAATGCCCCGCCGATCAACCGGCCCAGCGACGTCCCCGAGACGCGAATCGTGTTCTCCGCCGCAACGGCCGCGTCTCCAGGACCGTTTTCTTCGTCGTCGTCGTCGTTGGCGGCATTCGCGTTGTTGGCTGGTCTTGGACCACGGTCTGGGAGGGCACCGGGAGGGGCAGGACCATCGTCCTCGTCGACATGCGCGTTCACGCGGATTCTCAGGAACGGTTCGTCATCGGCTACAGCGCCCATCAAGACCCGGTGCATGTCTCGTTCTCCACGCTGACCATCAGCGTGCTCATTTGTCCCAGCTTTGAAGCCGAGAACCCATTTCGAAATCTGTGAGAATAAGCGTTTGTATCCTTCCCGAACGATTGGAAAGATGAACAAGCCGAGAAGGAAGGGTGGTGGTGGCCAATGCGGGAGGAGGGGAAACAAGTCTTTCCCCGCCTGAGCAGGTTGTGAGATATCCGCGCTTGGCGCAGTTCCGACCCTGTTCAAAACACTTCCCGGAACTGGCGCACTCGTCGGCCATGCAAGCAACAACGGAATGAGCGGGGTGACATTCGATTTGAAAGGGAGTCGTGAGAAGATGAGGGCGAGAGGGATCAGAGGAAGGTTGATGAAGCTATGCCAGGGCCAGTTGGAGGGATCGTCCGTGAGGAGGACGTCGAACATTCTGACCATACCAGACTCAACATGACGAGCTGAAAGGTGAAATGTAGCGCTCACTCTGCTCCGAGGAATTCACGGACGGCGTACGCTCCATATGCAGTACTCAGGATGTATAGCCCTGGGCGAAAAGGGATGTGAGCGACGCTCTGATGGAATCGCAATGGACTGCGTACCAGTGCCGAGGCTGATGACGACGACGGTCAAGCTCCCCACGCTGACGACTCTCCCGACCATGGACAACCCCCTGTTGCCCATATCCAACCAGCGGAGAAACCACGGATTTGAACTCGTCAGTTCGTATGGGGTACCGCACTGGGGGCATTTGAGAGCGTTGGAAGCGCGCGAACGGGTCGACTGGGAAGACTGTATCCAGCGAAGGAGACATGATTCGTGGGCGATGAGCGTGCAGGTGCAAGGATGTGTCCATGGGCGGGGAGGTGTTCCAGGAGCTGGTGAATGGCGTTGAGCAGACGTAGGAGCACACAAAATAAGATGTACCATCGTAGCGTTCTTCCTCCCGACATATGTAGCAAAGTTTGACCTATTAGTCGTCGTCGAGTCGGTCAACCTTCGCTGTGAGATTTCTGGTGGTGTCCTCCTACCTTGAGGTCGTCAATGGTTGGTACCCGTCGGGAGGGTTGCATGATGGATGTTTGGTAACAAGAGCCAATAAAATAAATACATAGTACATAAACGGGTTCACACCGTCATCATCATCCATTCAAACCAACTCGTATATAGACAAAGGTATGAACTATGTACGACAACACCCATGGTGCACAAGCATAAGAAAACTCAGACAACAAGAAAAACACAATCTCTCGAATCAAACGACTCAATACGAACCACAAAACGGAGTGGTTAGGCCTCTCCGATGCTCAATGATCGTACGGGGGAGTCTGGATGGGAGCTCGCTCCCTTTCCCTTTCTCTCTCGCGATCATCGAGATCTTTTTTCACGTCCTCCATAGGAGGGGTCCTCGCACCACGGTCTCTTTCGTCGACCCTCCTCCTGTCGTTGGGAGAAGGGCTCCGCCTTCGGTCAGGTGACCTGCTGCGTCTCTTTCTGTCCCTTACATCCCTGCCTTCACGTTCTCTGTCCCCCAAGTCTCTGTCCCTGTCGACGCCGTTGCGGTAGTCTCGTTCGTCACGAGGGTCGGGACGGCGGCGAGGGCTGCGAGAACGGTCGCGTCCACTGCGGTGGGGTGGGGGAGAACGCCTATCGTAGCGCCAAACCGAGGAGGGTGGATTTTTAGCCCACTAGGATCGCATGAGCGATGAGCAGAGTGAACAGTCAAGACAAACCGACCTGGATGCCCAATCGCGAGCCCTCAAAATATCTTCCGTGCCTTTGCGAAGTCGCCCGATGAGCATGCGAGGGTGGACAGAGGACAAGACATACATGTCGTAGTACGCGTCTTCAGCGTCACGTTGGCTGCGGAATTCGACGAATGCATAACTACGAGACGCGAGGTTGAGCGATCGTTCCAAGAGGGTTTGTAAGACTCGAAGAAGCGACAAATCGGGACGAAATGATGAAACGGAATCCGTAGTCGAAGACACGTTTTCTCCGCGCAACTCGCAAGTATCGCGAACGGTAGGCAGCGGACGACGACGAACCCTCGAGAGGTAGGATCGGTATCGACGGAGTCACATTCTCAAGGTCAGGTCTCGCTCGCGTTCGTATCGTGTTGTGACGACGGAGGCATCGCGGGCCCCGTCCGAGGAGCGCACGCGTCGACTGGATTGGGCAAGGGGTGAAGCGAAGGTCAAAAAACACTTACGGATTGGAGCTTGCATGTGGGTTGCGTGGTGCTGGTACGTCGCAACGAACAAGAGGGCCATAGCTGTCGAGCAAGAACGACTGCATGAAAAATTCTGGAAAAAAAAATGGTAGGGACAGACGTACCGCTCGAACTCGTAGGCAAGGTCGCGCGCGCGTGTGGATGGGTGGAAACCACTGACGAAGAGAATGCGCGGCATTTCTAGTCTTTTTTGTTTCGCCTGCTGGACAGCGACGAGGATGTGGTTGGGAGTAAAGAAGAATCACTACGAAAACAGCGGAGCGTGAATGCCGTCTTTGATTGGTCCTGTTGTCGTTGTGGCGCTACAACAAGTTCCCACGGTTCCCGACGTCGAGCTCGTCGTCCAGCACACTTTGCTCGCTGTCCACAACAGCGACGGCACCGTAAGTTTCTGTTCTCGTCATCCTCTACCAACTGACACAACAACAGCTTATGCGTCGCATCCCCCTCGTCGTGGTCCATACCCGACGCGTCTCGTCGCTGCTGACCGTCGCGCCGCTCGAGCAGCGCATTCTCGGGTTCTCCAGAATTTCTCACAGGGTCACCAAGGAACCCACATGGGAACTCGTTCCCCTTCTCCGCCATGCTGACCCCGCTGTGCGAGGTGTCCTCAACCGCTGCGGGATATCATCCGACGAGTGGGAACGGTGGTCCCCCGTCGTGTATGCTCCCACCCTTGAACGTGCTCTTGACCTTTTGTCCCGAACTCACGCCGAACATACCTCGCGCCATACCCCATCCTGGGTCGTCCTCGCGCTGGCTTCGCACAAAGTTAGATCCCCGATCGACGCCCAGACAGCCATGTATGACCTGACGCTCCCTCTCACATCCGTCTCGCCTTCGCAGTCATCAATAAACACATCCCACGCCTTCCCGCTCTGTATCATAACGACATACTCGCTCGCCTATTTCTCCCTTGTATCTCTACTTCGCCCACTGACATCACACCTCCTTTGTCTTCCTCCACTCACGCATACATACAAACCATTCCACTTCAATCTGCTCCTTCAGGCCATCTCGCTTTTTGATAGGTCGCGCGTGGCCGCCGACGTCGCTATCGATGTTTTGAAAGAGATGGAAAACAGAGGTTTGGAGCTCTGGTCAAACACCGAACGGGTATTGATCAGAGACAATTTTCGCTCGCCCCAGTTATTGGATTACTTTCGCCGCCGTGGTTCCTCGCCTTCCCGACAAGCAGAGAAGAGGAAATCGTTGGAAGCAAGGCTGAGAGCATATGCGTCTTTGGGGAGGGTGGAGTCGAGCGCATATTATCTGCATACCATCAAAGAGCAGTGCCTGGAAAACGGCATCACCCCGCCGTATACCACTGGAGACACCCACATCGATAGTGACAGTCGCGTTCAAGGGACAGCTCACAAAGCTAATACCCACTACCTCCGCGCCATGCGGGATGACCGTCAGTCCGCTTTCCGATACTTCCACCAACTGCTCAAGCTCGATCTCGCCAAATCTCACGCATTTTCTCCACCTCACCCCTCCCTGTTCAATTCCCCCAAGAAATTGAACATAGACATTTACGATTGGACCACATCTCTCTATGCTGCTGCTCATGATCGCACATTCTCTGCCCGCTCTCTACTCGAACTTTTCAAGTCAACAACCCGGGCAACTAATGCATACAAGCCGACCAGGGCGACGTATACCGTGGTAATACAAGGCTTGTTATGGAGACGTGCTTTGGACGACGCACAGAAGCTATGGGACGAATTCATCGGCGAAGTTGTCAGTGCACGAAGCAAGGGCGGCAAAGAAGTTGACCTCAAGATAGATCGAAAAGCTCTCTGTGTTGGGATTGACGTACTCGTTCAAAGTGGGCGTGCCGAGGAGGCCTTGTATCTGCTCGACGAGGCCGTCAAGAGAGACATTGAGGAAGTCACATCTTCCTTGACCTTTCCCACACCAAATGCATATTCCCAGTCCAAGCCCATACGAGCCTTGACCTCCCCTTATCTCAAAGTCCACCCGATCCACGTTCTGTTTACTGCCCTTCTCCGCATACGGCGTCCAGACGCGATCTTTTACATCTGGACGAACCTGACAGCGTTGTATTTTGTCCCCCCTACTAACTTGATGCTCCGCGTGTTACTCAAGGCGGCAATTCTGGCTTCAAAAATGGATGGAGAAAGTTTCAAGGGAGCTATGAGTTGGTATATCGCTGACAACAAACTATTCCGAAAGCAAGGTGGCCCTTTCGCCCCTTCAATGAATCCCTACAAGATTACGGAACTCTCAGAAAGCCCAGAATATGAACTTGAGAAAGAAGCATTTTCCAATCATGATCCCGAGTGCACAGACCAGAACTGCGCGGACACGTCAACCAACGGTTCCCCCATCTCCCGTGGAACGCTTGCCGCTCACCTTCACTCCCTCCTTGAAACACCAGTACCCCCATCCGTCGTAGGCATTTGGGCAAATAGTCGCTCAACGGAAGTTGCGAGGTCCATATTCAGGGGAATGATCTTTGGGAATTGGCCAGCACTACGAGATGCAGTCGGTCCATTCGGAGGTGGAGTGACGAGTGCTCGGGCCAAGGGTCGCGAGAGCGTCTTTCAAGAATTCGCCAGAGTCTTTGCAAAACGTCCGGATCGTTTCCTGCCCCCTCATCCGATGCACCCGGGTACGGAACGACCAACGATGGCTCGTCCCGATATCGGCGGCGAACGGATAGGCCCTCCACTTCCGACGGTGATGCCTTCGGAAAGTACATTCGCCACATACATTTCCCTGCTTGGCCTATCGTCACGCGCGGACGAGATCCCAGAGGTGCTCGTATGGATGCGCGCGTTGGGGGTCATGCCTAAGACGGAGACGCTCGCGGTGGCACTCGTGTTTTGGATGGAGATTGGGCTACGGGGTCCGGTGTTTGAGGATGGTTGGGGACTGACTGGGGGAAACGCGGCCGTTCAGGGTGGGGATGCCAAGACGATCGGACACGTAAACATGCCTCCACGGACAGAGTATGGTGCCTTGTGTGCATGGATTCACGCGTGGGTCGGCGAGAAGAAGGCACCGACGGAGGAGGATATTCATGCAGGCATCAAAAGGGTCACGGAGATGAGAGACAGTCGGTTTGGGAAGCGTGGCGCACACTTGGTCGTCAAGGACGCACAACAAACCCAAGATCCTGCGATCAGCGCAAGCACCGAGGGATAGAGTTGCCATGTAGATTTACTTGATACACCTGATAATCTGAAACGCCGAGCCAAGCTGATCGAGATCGACAGACCGCTGTCAATATTTGCTTCCGCGGATGCAAAATAGGCAACAACCACTGGCTTTAGCGCCGCACGACAACGGAGGCGTGTCCCATAGCATCCTTATCTCCACGCGACCTGGATATACCACCGTGATTCACAGGCCGTGTCTCACTAGCCTGGTCTTGCAGAAAGCGACCATACCCGATATTGCTCCAGACGATCGGTGCTAGTCTTGGTTGTTTAGAACGTCGCGAGCGCCCGTGAGTGCGAGTTTTACTCCGTTTTCTACCCTTTCTCAGTTCAGAATTCAGAAAGCCAAACATACAGGTCAATCGCACCGCACACCCGGTCGCACACGCTTGACGAGTTAGACTTGTTCTCGCCAAGCTGCCACTCGCCGCCACCCACTTTCATTCCTCGTACCACTCCCCCCGATTCCCCTACTACCTATTCCGTTTTCCACCTCATCCCTGATGGATGGATCCACATCTGCCTCTGACCCCGAGTCCCCAACCTCAATGACGCCGACTGCCGGCTTACCCTTACCCCCCACCACCGACTCCGACGATTCAGACCCTTCGAATGAACATGCCAACTTTGAGCGACTCAAGCAGCTCGGACTGAGCATCTACAAAGGGGTCTGGGACGAATTCTACGACTGGGAACCCGGGTACTGCGCCGACATCATCACGACTGCCGCCCAGTCGCGCCCTGTCCCAGTGTCCAGGCGCCAAATGACGCGTGTCGCCGAGGCTATGGTGGCACGGCTCCTCGAAGAGCACGAGCATGTGGTGCCACCCGCACAGAGAAAGACGCGTGGCACGGACACGGTGGTCATGTCTGTCACCCACGTTCAAGATGCTGTCAGTGGTGGCCGGCGCCCCGTCCGTACGAGGACGACGAACGTACAGATTCCCGTCATCACCACCGATGCGTTCCCGCCTCACCCCAAATACGAATCGTGTCCGCCGGTCTCGAAGAGCATCCTCGTCGACGACACTCGCGACAAGATCCTGTCCTTTATTCCATACGCGGATGACGAACGATTTCCAGCCCAAGCACACCAGGCCAAGTTCGAGAAATTGGAGTGGGAAATTCCATTTGATCCTGATGGTGAGTTAATATCTTGTGCACTCGTGATCGTGAATAAAAGTCCTATGTGTGGTAGTGGAAATGATCCAGATGGAGACTCTCAAAAGACTTCATACCATGCACGATGTTGGTGTGAATGACATTGACCGGATGAAGATTTTCGAGAAGAAATACAGACTTGATCATAACGAGGGGCTGGAATGGGAACAGTCACAGAGGTTTGTTGTTTTATCCCAAAACCTACTCCAAATCACAATGCTCCATCAGAGATGTACTTCATTGGCCGGGTGCGATCAACCTCAAGGACAACGAGGACAGCGAGAAGGCACAGCTACCTCACCACACACCTGATCCAGATGATCTATGTCAAAGGTTGATGTCCAACCTTAAGGTTTTCTGTCCAAGTATAAATTGCTTACAACCTGCATGTCAAACCCATCGAGTGCTGGAAAGCAAGTTCCGTCCTAGCACCTACATTCCCTCTGGGAAGCCACACAAGACTGCAAAATATATGATACTGTCAGAAGGGGATCCATGTGGACCAGATTGCTTTAGACATATCCAGGATTTTGACAAGTTTATAGTAAGTGTTCAAGCCATCAGTTAAAAATGAGGTTTTTTCATTGTAATGGTAGGAAACTCTGCCCCCTTCTCCTGATAGATCAAGTCCCAGCTTCTTGGATACATTAGAAACTATCCTTGGCATTGCACCAGATTTGTTCCCCTGTCCACTGGCAACTATATGTCTCAAACCATGCAAGGAGGTAGGTACTCCAATGAATATTGTGATTTATCATATCTGAAACAACTAGGTTTTCATACAAAGATTACAATTGTTTCCAGATGACACAATCCTTCCTTCAGATTCTGAATTATTGCCAGAAGCTACCAAAGGAGGCAAACAGAAGAAAAAGAACCAGAAATTGAAGTTTGGTGAGCTCAGGCTCATTCATTTGGCCTTGCCTCTGCTCTGAATAATAATACAGAGGATGCATCCCACCTCAGTTGTGAGCTGTAAGAATCATCTCTGCTTTTCTATGTGGCCTTGAAAGTTAATTTATTCTAGGCTGGGTCCCTGTGCTCATCCTGGCCCCTGTACAAGCAATGATTGTGGGTGCTATGAGAAGAAAAGACATTGTTCACCCATGTGTAGATGTGGAGTAAAATGTAAGATGATTCAAATTCACTCATGCTGTGTATTGAATATATTTATTCATCTAGGCAATAGACAATGGCAAGGTTGCAAATGTACACATGCAAGATGTGGATCTGCTGCCTGTGAGTGTGTCAAGAAAGAGAAAGAGTGTGTTCCAGGTATATGCATTGAATGTGATGCTGGGTAAGTGAAGAATTATGTGGTGTCTTGGAACTTACTAACTGAGAGTAAATTGTAGAGGTAAGAAGAAATCACTGTATAAAATCTATGGTGACAACTGGTACCTAGGTCACAATGGCAGGCCATGTCACAATACCAAAATGCAGCGCTTAGCTATGAAGGTATGGTAAACACCTTTATTTTGGATTAAACCTCATTGCTTTGAACAGCCAGTTGAAGTGAAGTGTGGATCTTATGGCTGGGGTGCTTTTGCATGCCAAGACATGGATTCAAATGCATTTCTTGGCAGTAAGTGCTACTTCTTTCATATTTGTATTTTTATTCTGACATCTTGGTAGCCTATGTTGGCCATATACTAACTAATGCCCAAGCTGATCACATGGGGTGTGCCACTTACTTGTTATCATTTTTGTCTTCTGATATGTACTTTTTTGACAGGGACATTCTTAAGCACACCTCACTCAACTATCTGTTTGAGGTCACACCAGAATCAGAGGATGTCCACTTGGCAATATTTGATGCAACTTATGTTGGCAATGCAACAAGGTTCTTGAACCATAGTGTAGGGAAAAAAGCCAATGTGGAAGCAAGGTGTATGTCTTCTTCTACTACTATCAATAGTATGATGATTGACATGTCCATGTGCAGCCAAACTAGTCAACTCGGAACACCAGATTGGATTTTTCACGAGTGAGTACTTTTAGACCACATCTCGGACAGATAATTGAATGTACTCCAGGGAAGAAGATCCGGGCAGGGGAGGAGCTGTTCCTAGACTATGGAACTCATTACTGGAGAAACACATAGTGGCAACGTCAGTCTCGGGAATCGGTGGTAACAACGGAGTTCTATTAGTACACCATGAAGCTGTGTGCGTGATAGATGCAAGCAATGGATGACACGAGAGACAAATATAGACAGATCATTCTCCAAGAGTTTATCATACGGGGATCACCATGACCTCAGGGCGACCGTGGAATGGGTGCCTCCATCCACATCGCCACTTCCTTGGATCGTAGAACCTCCCTTTTGCAGTGCTCGCACTCGCACCGATGTGGTCCATGACGAGACGCGACGTGATCACCATCGTGGGTTCCCTACGAGCGAACCATAAACCCTCTGATTTGTCCTTGGAAGAGAGTGCAGTCGGACACAATGGGTCGGCTCCTAATAGACAATCTTGAATAATAATGTCCGCCGGACGACGTGCCATGGACGGCGAAAATGGGAAATTGGGATGGGCGTGCATGCGCAGAGTATTTGCGAGGATGGGGAGGAGTGTACGGTGGAGGATCAAACCGCTGTTAAACCATGAGATCGAGGTGCCAGATTGAGAAGAGAAGCACCGAAGCACACACCTGCCTCCGGTTGCTACGAACCCGCCCCAGAGTTTCGTGGTTTCGGGAGAAGGGAGGTTGTGCGCGCGCTCGAGCGTCTGCATGACGCGCACCACTCCTTGCCATCCCCATTCGCCGCAGATCGGAAAGTCGTCTTCGACGAGCATGACCCATTCGGGGCTCATGGCCCCTTTCTCGGCGACCCACCTAAAGGCTTCAGCAACGTGGAGATACTGGCCATGGCGCTCGTCGACATGCATATCTTGGTCTGCGTAAAACGTAACGGGGTTGTCCTTGAAGCGTTGCTGGGCATCGGTGAAAGAGGGATGTGTGGATGGGTTCGCGTGCGTGAAGACGGAGAGCACTGTGGAAGAAGAGATGTAGGGGAGGTACGAAGCAATCGTCTGAGAGAGAATAGAATGTTTCTCAGGAGAGGATAGGGTATCGTGCTGTCTGGGATATGAAAGGAGGAGTATTTCAAGCAAGGGTGGGCCGTCCTTGGATGGGGATGGCATATGAAAGGTAGATGTGCTCGTTAGAAAGATGGATAAAATGTTCAGCAGTGGGATGACAACGAGGAGTAGTAGAGCTATCTGGCAACCTGTACGGGGTCGTTTATGGGAAGATCCTGGGAGTGACTCTGGGCTAGGATGGATGTAGGTGGTTTCGGATGGATGATAGGCAAAGATGGCGCGAAGGGTGATGGCAAGTGTAGCGAGCCCAACGGCGATACCGTAGGTCCATGGTGCGTGGTCCAATCCAGCGAGAAGTGTGCACACGACCAACAAGACGAACGACTCTGTCACCTCCCACCTGTACCCTTTGAGATGCACAAGTAACGCACTGAAATCGGGACGCACACCAGAGTAAAGCAGATAAGTCACGAGAGGAGGTCCACAACCGCCGCACGATTCATAGAGTGCCCAGTGATTGAACAAGCGCGGATAAGCCCAACCCACGCTGCGAGACAACAGGAAACCAATTAGTGTCCTCAGTAGCCCGATGGTAATCCACAAGAGATAACACGGAAATATCGAGTCTTTTGAGAGACGAAAAAGTAGAGTTGATTGGAGTAGACGCGAAAGGATGCGATACTTGCTACTCGGAAACGTCCACGGGCCAAGGAGGAACGAAAGGAGGTCTCGTGAGTAAATCAATTGCGGCGGCGCGAACTCGGGGAGTTGGAAAAAAGGGCTGGCAAACGGAAGGAGGAAAGGAAGGATGAGACTTGCCGCGAAGATAGTATTAACGAACGATTTTTCCCTGTGCTGGCCTGTAGCCCATGACATACTCCCGGTCCTTCCATGGTTTCGTGACATCAGTAAGTTGAAAATGCAATGAACGTTCTGGACAACGACTTAGTACCGCGGTACTGGCCCACTGGGCGCTAAAGCGCTCAGTGTGACTCCACCACGTGCTTTCCAGCAACAGTCTTAGAAGACTCACTTACTGTGCAATACTTCAAGCTCATGACGCCCTGTTCAAGTCGCTGTCTTCCGAGTCACCATCCACACTGCGGAACGGGACTCACGTTCCATTAGGATCAAACAGTCGCTTTCGAAGCGTGCCAAGATGACCCGTTGCCAGTTTCAGTTCAAGAATGCAACTCGGGTGTAGATATAAACTGCGCAGGCTTTTGACCCATGGAATCGGAACTCGTTTTTCGTTACGATGCACCTGAAGCTTGACGAACTCTTCCCAATCCCAACTCTCCCCCCTTCGCCACTTTCCCCACAGAGGCTGCCGGGGTCGACTTTAGAGTCACTCACTACTCTTCAAGACGTTCT
>JBBPJL010000569.1:0-15850 GCA_038088675.1 Xanthoconium separans | reverse complement strand
GTCATCAGGGTAAGTGGTTTGGAGGTGTCGGGCATAGTGAGGACTGGTCATTGGAGGAAGGTGTCTCTCAGCTGCTCGAACACTTTCTGGTGGATGGGCATCCATTCCCACTTCATAGTTTTTCGTGTTAGATCATTGAGCAGGTGAGTGATGTTGGAAAACCCCAGGATGAATTTTCAGTAGAAGTTGCAGAACCCTAAAAAGGATCTGACTGCTGTTACTGACTGGGGGGGATTCCAATCTCTAATGGCGTCGACTTTCATCTTGTCCATTTGGACCTTTCCATTTCCTACAACCATTCCTAGGTACTCCACTTCCTTGGCAGTGAAGGTGCACTTTTCTAACTTGAGGAAGAGTTTCTGTTCTTCCATGTGGGCGAGCACTCTCTTTGTTTGCTCTTCGTGTAGTTTCGGGTCATTCTTTGAATGAATGAGAAGATCATCCATGTAGATGACCAACCATCCTTCAGCAATCATATCAGCAAAGGTGTCATCATGTAAGCTTGGAACATTGCAGGAGAATTACACATTCTGAAAAACATTACTGTTGGCTGATAGAGGCCATAAGGAGTAATGAAGGTGGCCTTCCATTCATCAGCGGGATTGATCCGAATGTTGTTATATCCCCATTGTATGTCCATCTTGGTGAACAGTTCTGATTCATTCAGTTTATTGATTAAGTCGCCTATGAGGGGTAGTGGGTAGGCATTTTTAATGGTTTGAGAGTTGAGGTATCGATAATCCTGGCAGGGGCGGAGTTTTCCATCTTTCTTCTAAACAAAAAAGAAAGGGGACACTTGGGGGGACTTGGACGGTTCTATTTTTCTGGAGGCAAGATGTTCTTCAATGAACTTCTTACAGGCTTCTTGTTCAGCAGGATTTAGTTGGTAGGCTTTTCCGTGTTTGGGTACAAAGTCCTTGGTGAGTTTGATCTTATGATCGAAGGCTCTTCTAGGTGGTAACTCGTTGGATGGCTCCTCAAAGACCTTTTTATATTGTTCATATTCTTTGGGGAGTTCGGTTTTCTTCATCCCTGCCTCTTGGGCGAGTTGAGTCGAGAGGGTGGTTTGACGTATGCATTCCTTCTTTGGAAGGTACTCTCCTAGTCCCTTCCTTTTATAGACATGACATTCAATGCGATCGTCCATATCGAGCCCCATGGCTCTCAGTAGGTATCTCTGGTGCATTGGCTGTCATCGAGAAGGGAGTTTTGCATTGCCATTTATTTCTACTGTCCCTGAGGTCCAGTCGATGAGTGGATTGACCTCGGTTAACCAGGTCATTCCTAGGATCATGTTCTGCTTCCCACATTGCACAATGAAGAAGTCTTGATTCCAAGGAACTCCTTGGATATAGATCATGATTTGGGTATGGTAGCGGATGGTCCCAGATCTGTTGATGGTTCCATCCACATTGTATGCTTCCCAAGGTTTGGCAAGTTGGAAGAAGGGGAATCTGTTCCTTTGGGCATAGGCTTCATCCATGAAGCAGGAGGTTGCTCCGCAGTCAATCAAGGCAGTGGTTTGTCCAACATGAACTCCCCCCATTGCAGAGACTTGTAAAGGAATTAAAATTGACTTTTCCTCTACCGTAGTTACAATGGGGTTCATTCTAGGCGTTCGAGTAGTCAGTCCTTGACACCTGTCTAAAAATCCTTGAGTCTTTGCTTTACCCTTTCCTTCGAGAGTTTAGTGCCTCCTTTTGGCACAGTCCAGGTCTGGTTGATCCCTTCCATGGGGGTTTCCTTAGTTTGGTAGTCTGGAGAGTCCTCCAAGTAGATTTCCTGGAGGGATTCGGCCATCTCTTTAACCCCGTGTCCTTTTGTGACCAGTTGTTCTATCATCCTGATTGCCTCATTCTTTTCCAGTTTTTCCATGGGTTTGTCTTCGACGACCCGGTTCTGAATGGGTGGGTGATTTCTATCCAGTCGAGGTCCGGATCTCCAGTTACTGGATCCTTTTTGGTTGTTCTTGTGGTTCCTAGTGGAACATCCCAGCTTTTTGCATATGAAGCATTTGCCTTCTTTCATGAGCCTAGCCCCTCTCTATGGGGGAGAGTCAAATATAGTCAATGTCCATGGCATTGGGGTTGCAAGTATGGGTGGAGGTGGCTCCATATCCTCCAAATCCGGGTCTTCTTCCACAGATATCTCTGATGTGCTCATTTTGGCAGGCAAATTTCCTGGCCACCTTGATCCATGCATCAGCGGTGAGGGGTTCCTCATTGGACCCCAAGACCTGCTCCATGAGGTCATTGTGAACTCCTCTGCTGAAGGTTTTGCAGAGAGCAGATTGGTCAATGATTCCAGACTGAGCTGCTAGGAGTTTAAACTCAGAGGCCAATTTGTTATATGCTTCTTCCATGTTTGGTCCTTGGCGGATGGCATAGAGTTTCCTCCTTGCTGAAGAGGCTTCGTTGTGGATAGACATCATGTTTTGAAAGTTGGCTTTAAACTTTTCCCAGGTTTGGTCTGCTTCTGGGATTAGTTTCTTGGCCATTTGTTCATAGTATCCTTTGGAGAATGTTCTTCCTTTGCCCTTACTCATCCTATTTAGGGCAGTGATGATCTTTGCTTCGTCGTTGTACTTTGGGTTGATGGTGAAGTATGCATCCATAGCATGGAGCCACCAGTTGGTGTCAATGCCGTTGCCAGAGAATTCTCCTGGCAGTCCTGCTTTTAGTTCAGGCATTTTGTCTTCATCTTCTGAGTTAGAGTCTTTGGGAAGTGGCACTTGTTTAGGGTGGACTGGGGAAGGAGGGGCATCTCAGTCAATGGGGGCAAATCTTTCTTCCTGTTCCTTAGGGATTGGCTCAGGGATTGGCTCAGAGATTGGGGTTCGAGGGGTGAATGATGGAAGAGGTTGAGGTGGGAGGGTATAGGATGGTCTCCCTTCTGCTAGGTTTCATTCTCTGACTCTTTCCTGAGCTCGTTTGTAAGTCCCTTTCTTGTCGAGGGAGCTAAGCCTTCTTGGAAGGGGAAGGTAGTCAGGGTGAGTGTCTGGTAATCTCCAAAGTTCAGGTAGTCCTGACGTAGGTGGTAATGGATCAGAGGGATCCACAGCAAGATGGGGTTCTGGGGAAGATGAAGGGGCTCTGAACCACAATATAGTGGATGGATGGGGTTGGCCTTCTGCTTAGGAGCAGGGCCAATTAGTAATCTAGTCTTACTGTGACAACTGGAGTTAACTCAGTTGTAGAGGATGGAGTGGAACGATAGTAAGACGTCTGTTTGATAGCCGAAGACTTAAGCAGAGTGAAGTCGTCAGTGTCACACTCAACCCTGAAGGGTCCTCTTGTGACGACGTGAAGTCCCAGTTCTTTGCTGGAGAAAGAGAGAAGAGAGAGACACTAGTGAGAAGAGAACACTTTGAGCTAGTGGAACTCCAGTTAACACAGTAGTTATTGCGTAGAACTAGATTACTGTTACAGTTTACGAGACTCAAGTATTTATATGATGAAGAAACTAGCATGGACCATTGGGTCCAACAGGAAAGGTAAATGTTCTGCAGTCGGAATGTCAAGGAAGAAGAAGGATTGGAAGGAAAACAAGATTCCGCTGTCTGGAAGAGCGGAACATCAGCGAGCAGAAAGAAACGGGTCATCATACTTGGGAAGAATTGCCAAGTGACAATACATTATCATATGAGAAGAATCGGAAGATATCGGATGGGTCTGTCCCATTGTGAGGAGAGAACAAGTTCAAGAATAAGAGTAGCAAGAAAACAAATGTGCCATAGTGAAATCCGTAACACATCATGTGTGATAGCATGCTTGTAAATTTCACTGGACTCAACAGACACTTCATGCTGATCAACCTAAATATTGAGCATCTAATACATTTTCTCAACATACAGGAATAATTCAAATAAAATTAATAATGCTATATTATCCATAACTTTGACATAGCAATTCTTTGCTGCAAAGGGTGTTTATGCAAGTTGGGATCAACTGGGTGATATATCAGCCACAGTGGACCTTCTCCAAAGTGTTCAAAAGGAAGTTGGACATTCATTTGGAATTGCATACCATGGCATCACTCACATCACTTCCAATACATCTTCTTCAGTTCATAAGATCTCAAGGAAGATGAACGAGCTTGCCTTGCATTCCATCATTCAAAATAAAGAGGGACATGAGATGATGAAGCTTGTCATTGACACTCTCACATCAGGAGAACAAAAGCTCAAGTTCTCAATTCTAACGACATTTAATCAGAAAGTACAGAGCATGATGGTAGTGTCAAAACCAACCCATCTGAGCTGTTCAAAGCTCTACTATCTACAATCACTTAATCCAACCTCATCCTATCCTTATCCACCTCTCATTTCCATCCAATCTGGGAGGACACCAGATCAGATTGATATCCAGATACCCAGACTCATACCTGTTATGGTTTCCTTTACAGCACGTTTGTTTTTCTTCTTCTTCCATGGACTCATTCACTCCTCACGATGGGACCGTTCCCATCTGATGTCTTTCCGATTCTTCCTGTACGACGATGTATTATCACTCAGCAATCCCCTCGAAGTATGACGTCCTTTTTGTTCCACTCGCTGATGTTCTGCTCTTCCGGACAGCGGGACTCTGTTTCCTTTCCAATTTCACTTCGTCCTTTTTGTTCCGACTAGCAGAACACCTTACCTTCCTATGGAACCTGATGGTCCGTGCTAGATTCTTTGTCGTATAAATACTTGAGCCTTGTACTTGTAACAGTAATCTAGTTCTACACAATAACTACCACGTTAACTGGAGTTCCACTTGCTTGAAGTTGTTCTCTTCTTGCTCGTGCCCCTCTTTCCTCTATCTGCGAAGAACTAGGACTTTGTGTCAACACAAGAGGTCTCTTCCTTTAGGGTTGAGTGTGACATCAACGACTTCGCTCTGCTTAAGTTGTCGACTATCAAACAGATGTCTTACTATTGTTCTATCCCATCCTCTACAACTGAGTTTACTCCAGTTGTCATGGTAAGCATAACAAAAGAACTAGATTTCTGATCAGGCCCTGTTCCTGAACAGAAGGCCTTGCCCATCATATTGTGGTTTTGTGCCCCCTCATCCTCTCCTGAACCCTCCCCCAGTGTGGATCCTACTTCCTCCACACACAGACTACCGGACCTTTGGAAATTACCTGATGGTCATCCCAATTACCTTCCTCTTCCCTGGAGGCTTAGCTCTCTTGAAGAGAAAGTGGCATACAAACGAGCCCAGGAAAGAGTAGCAGAACAAAACCTTGAGGAAGGAAGACCGACACACTCCCTTCCACCCCATCCCTTCATTCTGCTTGCCCTCCAGGTTCCTGCAGCATATCCTGAACTGGCTTTCGAGCCAACCCCTGAACCCATCACCGGGAAAGAGGAGGATAGATTTGCCCCCATCCACTGGTCTGCCCCACCCTCTCCAGTACGACCTGAATAAATCCCCCTCCCCCTTGACCCCAACTCCGACTCTGAAGACAAGATGCCCGAACTAAAAGCTGGATTACCTGATGAGTTCTCTGGTAATGGCATTGACACCAACCGGTGGCTTCATGCCATGGACGCATACTGTTACGCTTACCGTGACAACTGGAGTTAACTCAGTTGTAGAGGACAAAGTAAGAGTAAACAAAAGGTCTGTTTGATAGTTGACGACCTAAGCAGAGCGAAGTCATTAATGTTGCACTCAACCCTAAAGAAGGGTCCTCTCATGACGACATGAAGTCTGAGTTCTTCGCAGATAGGGAGAAGAGAGACACTAGTGAGAAGAGATCAACTTTGAACTAGTGGAACTCCAGTTAACGCGGTAGTTATTGCATAGAACTAGATTAGTTTTACAAGGTATTGGGCTCGAGTATTTATACGACGAATAGTCCAGCACAGACCATCAGGTCCCATAGGAAAGGTAAGATGTTCTGCTAATTGGAACAAAAAGGACGAAAGGAAATTGGAAAGGAAATGAGGGGAACGGAGTTCTGCTGTCCAGAAGAGCAGAAAGCCAGTGAGCGGAATGAACAGAAAGTCATACTCAGCAAGAGTCACTGAGTGACAATACATCATTGTATGGGAAGAATTGGGGGAAACATTGGATGGGAACAGTCCCATCGTCAGGAGAGAATAAGTCCAAAGTGAAGAGATGAAGAAATAAACGTGCTGCAAGTAAAACTGTAACACATACTTCACCATAAATCCAAAGTACAATGACAAAGCAAAAATTGTTACTGCCCTGAACAGGATGAGTAAGGGCAAAGGAAGAACTTTCTCCAAAGGATATTACAAGCGCATGGCGAAGAAACTAATTCCAGAAACTGACCAAACCTGGGAGAAATTCAAAGCCAATTTCCAGAGTATGATGTCCATCCACGACAAAGCATCTTCGGCTAGAAGGAAACTCTATGCCATCTGCCAAGGACCTAACACTGAGGAAGCATATGTATAACAAATTCACTTCCGAGTTCAAACTCCTGGCAGCTCAATCTGGAATCATTGACCAATCCACTCTCTGTGAAACCTTCAGTAGGGGGGTTACAACGACCTCATGGAGAAAGTACTAGGTTCCAATGAAGAACCTCTCACTGTCGATGCATGGATCAAAGCAGCTGGGAAATTCGCCTGCCAAAATGATCGCATCAGGGATATCTGAGGAAGGAGACCCGGATTTGGAGGATACGGAGCCACCTCCACCCACACCTGCAACCCCAACACTATGGATGTTGACTATATTCAACTCTCCCCCATAGAAAGGGCTAAGCTCATGTGGGAAGGAAAATGCTTCATATGTAAGAAGCTGGGATGCTCCACCAGAAACCACAGAGATAACTGGAAAGGATCTGGAAACTGGAGATCCAGACCTTGCCTGGATAAGAACCACTCCCCCATACAAAACCAGGTTGTCGAGGACAAACCTGTGGAAAAACAGGAAAAGAATGAGGCGATCAGGATGATAGAGCAACTGGTCGCAAAAGGATATGAAGTAAAGGAGATGGCTGAATCTCTCCAAGAAATCTACTTGGAAGACCCACCGGACTATCAAACCAAAGAAACTCCAATGGAAGGAATCAACCAGACCTGGACTGCACCAAAAAGGGGTGCCAAGCTCTCGAAAGAAAGGGTAAAACAATGACTCAAGGATTTTTAGACAGGCGTCGAGGACCAACTACTTGAATGCCTAGAACAAACCCCATTGTAACTACTGTAGAGGAAAAGTCAATTTTAATACCTCTACAAGTATCTGTGATGGGGGGAGTTCATGTCGGACAAACCACCACCTTGATTGATTGTGGAGCAACATTCTGCTTTATGGATGAAGCTTATGCCCAAAGAAACAGATTCCCCTTCTTCTGACCTGCCAAACCACAAGAAGTGTATAATGCAGACGGAACCATTAACAGATCTGGAACCATCCGTTATCACACTCGTGTCACCATCTACATCCAAGGAGTTCCCTGAAACCAAGACTTCTTCATCGTGCAATGTGGAAAGCAGAACATGATTCTAGGAATGACTTGGCTGACCAAGGTCAACCCCCTTATCGACTGGGCTTCAGGAACTGTGGAAATAAATGGCGAATCCCAACTCCCATCCCAATGGCAACCCATACACCAAAGGTACTTGTTACGAGCCATGGGACTAGATATGGATGATCGCATCGAGCGTCGCATTTACAAAAGAAAGGGATTGGGAGAATACCTCCCAAAGAAAGAATGGATACGTCGAACTACTCTTTCGACTCAGCTCACACAAGAAGCCGGGGCTAAGAAAACCAAGCTTCCCAAAGAATATGAACGGTACAAGCAGGTCTTTGAGGAACCATCTAATGAACTACCTCCCAAAAGAGCCTTTGACCATAAGATTGAGCTGACCAAAGATTTTGTACCAAAAAGAGGAAAGGCTTACCAACTAAACCCTGTGGAACAGGAAGCCTGTAAAAAGTTCATCGAAGAACATCTTGCCTCAGGAAAGATAGAGCCATCCAAATCCCCACAAGCATCTCCCTTCTTCTTTGTCCAGAAGAAAGATGGGAAACTCTGCCCTTGCCAGGACTATTGATACCTCAATTCTCACACAGTAAAGAATACCTACCCTTTACCCCTAATAGGTGATCTTATCGATAAACTGAACGAGTCAGAGCTGTTCACCAAGATGGACATATGATGGGGATATAATAATATTCAGATCAACCCAGCAGACAAGTGGAAAGCTGCTTTTATCACTCCCTATGGCCTCTATCAACCAACGGTAATGTTCTTCGGAATGTGCAACTTGTTATGCTTACTGTGAGCCGATGCCCTAGTGAAATTAGTCACAACCGTTCATATGAGGAGAGATGAAGTGAGCAGTAATACAACCTAGTGTACTGCAAGCCAACCGGCCCAGCTGAGTACCATCCCTTTGTGTAGAGGAGGTCAAGCACGGATGTGCGACACTGACAAGGAGTCTTGAGGGTACAAGTGCAAGCTAATGCCTTGAAGAGCCAGAAGACGAAAGTCGTGAAATGAAGGCGATGTCGAGAGTGGATGAGACTCAAGAGGGATCCCTTCACCAGTACACCAGTGAGTGAGAATAGGATTGCGAGTATGAGGGCACCAAAGTGCAGTATGAATACAGGCAGGTATTCTGGCATAGAACTAGCTTAGAGATACCAGCAAACAAAGGTACCTCTATATATACGTATCCTGAATGGTGCACAGACCATCAGGGTCAAGGGTGATCCAGAGGACCAAATAGGCTTCCCACAATGGGAAGGAACGAAGAGGATTAAAAGGAGTCCCGTTGTCGTGAAGAGTGGAAGAGGATCAATGGGATTGAAGGATCAAAAAGGTGAAGTGTGCCCTATATGACTATAGAGTCCATTGGGCGATACATGTGATGAGAGATCAAGAACGGGATCTCATCAGGAACTAGGAATAGGATCAAAGGGGATCTGCTGTCTCAGGGTGATGAGGATCAGTGCAGGAATCCACAGATGATCGGAAACGCATCTAGTGCCATATGTGGACAGAGCTCTGCATGGCTATACAATGGCTGTAGGAACAGCCCAGGTCATGACAAGTCGTGCTCCTGCAACCGGCGAGGAGCAGAATAACGAAGGGAAGACGGAGGGTTCCGGGATGGGCTAGGAACGGGTGTCCGTCTTCAGGGCAAGTCTTGCTAGATCGTCTATGACTGAGACATCTAGAGAACCTCAGTTGGCCATAAGCAAGAGTATGGCGACTCTTGGGGTGTCCTATGACGAGGACAACAATGGTAGTACTCCCTGAGTACTCATGTAAACAGTAAGGCTTCTGCCAGAGCCTTGAGGTGATGTGGTCTCTGTCTGTCGAGGAAAGGTGAAGAAATGAATGAAATAATCCGGTCTGGTGGTACTGCTGGCAAACCATGATTTCCGTAACACAACTCTCCCACTACATTCCAGGCCTACATGAATGACACCTTCGCCGACATGATCACCAAAGGGTGGTTGGTAATATACATGGATGACCTCCTCATTCATTCTAAAAACGATCCAAAATTACATGAAGAACGAACAAGGAGGGTGTTAGCCTGCATGGAAGAACAGAAACTCTTCCTCAAACTCGAAAAATGTACCTTCACCGCCAAAGAAGTTGAGTACCTTGGAATGGTGGTGGGAAATGGAAGGGTCCAGATGGACAAAACCAAAGTGGATGCCATAAGGGACTGGAAACCCCCCCAATTGGTAACAGCAGTTCGATCCTTCCTAGGATTTTGCAATTTCTACCACAAGTTCATCCCAGGATTCTCCAATATTGCTTGCCCACTCAATAACCTAACTCGGAAAACTACGAAATGGGAATGGACACCCACCCATCAGAAAGCCTTTGAGAAATTAAGGGACACCTTCTTATGATGCCCCGTCCTTACCATGCCGGACACTTCCAAACCATTCACCCTGATGACTGATGCCTCCCTCATTGCAACTGAAGCAGTCTTGATGCAGAAGGACAGAAATGGAGACCTTCATCCCTGTTCCTATCTTTCTAAAACCCTTTCCGAAGCAGAACGAAACTACGACATCTATGATAGAGAACTTCTCGCTGTCATTCACACCTTGGAAGAATGGCAACATTACCTAACCGGGACGGAGCATGTGGTCACTGTTCTCACCGACCACAAAAATTTGACATTCTTTTGACAACCACAGAACCTTTCCTGATGACACACCAGATGGCAACTCTTTTTACAAGAATATAACCTTGCCTTCCAACATTGTCCAGGATCCCAAATTGTTATGGTTTTCCTTCATATGCACTTGTTTTTCTTTCCTTTTCCCTCGGACTTGTTTACTCTTCATGATGGGACCGTTCCCATCCGATGTCTTCTGACTTTTCCCTACAATGTTGTATCGTCACTCGGCAGTTTACCCCGAGTATGACATTCCACTTCCATTTCTTCCGGCTTGTTCCGACCTGCAGAACCTCCATCTTTCCTATGGGACCTGATGGTCCATGCTAGATTCTACATCATATAAATACCCAAGCATTTGTACTTGTAAAACCAATCTAGTTCTATGCAAATTATACCGCGTTTACTGGAGTTCTCCTCACTCAAAGTCACCTCTTCCTCACTCGGATTTCTCTTCTTCTGTCCTGCAAAGAACTAGGACTTCATGTCATTACAAGAGGACCCTGTTATTAGGGTTGAGTACGACATCGTCAACTTTGCTTAGCTTAAGTCGACGACTATCAAACAGACTCTGCTTACTCTTTGTTCACCCTCCACAACTGAGTTAACTCCAGTTGTCACGGTAAGCATAACAAAAGAACTAGATTGCTGACCAGGTCCTGTTCCCTAACAGAAGACCTTGCCCATCATATCATGGTTTCGCACCCCCTCATCTTCCCCTGAACCCTCCCCAAATGTGGACCTTCCATCATCTTCTATCAGACTCCCGGATCTCTGGAAACTACCTACCGGACATCCGGACTATCTCCCTCTCCCAAGAAGACTTGCTTCCCTTGAGGAGAAAGGAAACTACAGACGAGCTCAGGAAAGAGTTTGGGAACAGAATCTCGCTGAAGGAAGACCGGCACACGTTCTCCTGCCTTGTCCCTTCATTCCAGTCGGCCTTATCATGCCCTCTGCCTACCCAACTTCTGAGCCCATTCCCGAGCCAACCAATCAGGAAGAAGATAGATTCACTCCCATTGACTGGTCTGCACCACCCTCCCCTGTACGACCAGAACAAATCCCCCTCCCACCAGACCCAGACTCCGAATCAGAAGACGAGATGCCCGAATTGAAAGCCGGACTACCCGACGAGTTCTCTGGCAATGGCATTGATGCCAATTGGTGGCTCCATGCCATGGATGCGTACTTCATGATCAATCCGAAGTACGACAATCAAGCAAAGATCATCACCACCCTGAACAGGATGAGTAAGGGCAAAGGGAGAACCGGATACTATGAGCACATGGCTAAGAAACTAATTGTTACGGTTTTACTTGTCGCTGCATTTATTTCTTTCCTTTGTCATCGTTCAGGCTCATTTCTCTCCTCACGATGGGACAGCCCCATCCGATGTCTTCCGATCTATCCCATACGATGCTGTACTGTCACTTGGCAACTCTTTCTGAGTATGACTTCCGTTCCGTTCCGCTCGCTGTTCTTCCACTCTTCCTGACAGCAGAACCCCATTTCTCTTCCGTTTCCTATGCTTCCGTTACGTTCCGACCTACGGAACACTTACCTTTCCTATGGGACCCAATGGTCTGTGCTAGATCTTGCATCGTATAAATACTCGAGCTTTGTATAGTAGCAACCCAATCTAGTTCTACGCAATTATACCGTGTTTACTGGAGTTCCTGCCCGAAGTCCTCTCGTCTCGCTCTATTCCCGTTCTCCACTTCTCTGCGAAGAACTAGGACTTCGCGTCGTCACAAGAGGACCCATCTTTAAGGGTTGAGTGCGACATCGTCGACTTCGCTCCGCTTAAGTCGATGACTATCAAACAGAACATTGCTTTCTTCTTGTTTCGCTCTCTACAACTGTGTTAACTCCAGTTGTCACGGTAAGCATAACACTAATCCCAATGGCCAACCAAACCTGGGAAAAGTTCAAAAACGACTTCAGGGGCATGATGTCCATTCACGATGAGACATCTTTGGCTAGAAGAAAACTCTATGCCATCCGCCAAGGGCCTAACACTGAGGAAGCCTTCAACAAGTTCACCTCAGAATTCAAACTCTTGGCAGCCCAATCAGGAATAATCGATCAGTCTGCTCTTTGTGAAACCTTCAGCCAAGGAGTTCACAACGACCTTATGGAAAAGGTCTTGGGTTCCAACGAAGAACCACTGACAGTCGATGACTGGATCAAGATGGCAGGAAAGTTCGCCCACCAGAATGAGCGAATCAGAGATATCCGAGGATATGGAACCTCCTCCAACAACAGCCGTGACCCCAATGCTATGGATGTCGACTACATCCAACTCTCCCCAGTAGAAAGGGCCAAACTCATGAGAGAAGGCAAATGCTTCATATGCAAAAAGCCAGGATGTTCCACCAGGAACCACAAGGACAACTGAAAAGGATCCAGAAACTGGAGATCTGGACCTCGTACAGACAAACCCTTGCCACGACCACCTGTACAAAACTGGGTCATAGAAGATAAACCCGCGGAAAAAGAGGAAAAGAACGAGGCAATCAGGATGATAGAGCAGCTGGTCACAAAAGGACATGGAGTAAAGGAAATGGCCGAATCCCTCCGAGAGATCTATCTGGAGGACCTGCCAACCTATCAAACCAAGGACACCCCCATGGAAGGAATCAATCAGACCTGGACCACGCCAAAAAGAAGCGCAAAACTCTCGGAAGAAAGGGTAAAGCAGCGACTCAAGGATTTTTAGACAGGCGCCGAGGACCAACTACTCGACCGCCTAGAATGAACCCCATTGTAACTACTATAGAGTAAAAGTCAATTTTAATACCTCTACAAGTATCTACAATGGGGGGGGTTCATGTCAGACAAACAATTGCTTTAATAGACTGCAGAGCAACATCCTGCTTCATGGATGAAGCTTATGCCCGGAGAAACCGATTCCCCTTCTTCTGATTTGCTGAACCACGAGAAGCCTACAATGCGGACAGAACCATTAACAGGTCCGGAACCATCTGCTACCGCACCCAAGTCACCATCTACATCCAGGGAGTCCCCCAAAATCAAGACTTCTTCATCGTCCGATGCGGAAAGCAGAACATGATCCTAGGGATGACCTGGCTCACCGAAGTCAACCCCCTCATTGACTGGTCATCAGGAACGGTAGAAATAAATGGAGACCCACACCTTCCTTCTCATCGGCAACCAATACACCAACAATACCTCCTTCGAGCTATAGGACTAGATATGGACGACCGAATCGAACGGTGGCTATATAAAAGAAAGGGGTTAGGAGAATATCTCCTGAAGAAGGAGTGGATACATTGAACCACTCTTTCTACACAACTCGCTCAAGAAGCCAGGACAAAAAAGACTGAACTTCCCAAAGAATACAAGCGATACAAGAAAGTCTTTGAGGAACCGTCCAACGAACTACCCCCTAAACAAGCATTCAACCACAAAATTGAACTCAACAAAGACTTCATGCCAAAAAGGGGGAAGGCTTACCAATTAAACCCTGTGGAACAAGAAGCCTGTAAAAGGTTTATCGAAGAACATCTCGCTTCAGGGAAGATAGAACCATCCAAATCCCCCCAAGCTTCCCCCTTCTTTTTCGTCCAGAAGAAAGACGGAAAATTGCGTCCCTGCCAGGATTATCAATACCTTAACTCTCAAACAGTAAAGAACGCCTACCCCCTACCCCTTATAGGCGATCTGATCGACAAACTAAACGAATCTGAATTATTCACCAAAATGGACATACAGTGGGGATACAACAACATTCGGATCAACCCGGCAGATAAGTGGAGAGCTGCCTTCATCACTCCCTACGTTCTCTACCAACCCACAGTAATGTTCTTTGGAATGTGCAATTCTCCCGCAATGTTCCAAGCCTATATGAACGACACCTTTGCTGATATGATCGCCAAAGGATGGTTGGTCATCTATATGGACAACCTCCTCATTCATTCAAAAAATGACCCAAAACTGCATGAGGAATGAACGAGGAGGGTCTTAGCCCATATGGAAGAACAGAAGCTCTTCCTCAAACTGGAGAAATGCACTTTCGCAGCCAAGGAAGTTGAATACCTTGGTATGGTGGTTGGAAACGGACAAGTTCAGATGGACAAAACCAAGGTAGACGCCATCAGGGACTGGAAACCCCCCCAATCAGTAATGGCAGTACGATCCTTCTTGGGATTTTGTAACTTCTACTGAAAGTTCATCCCAGGATTCTCCAACATTGCCTGACCCCTTAATGATCTCACCCAAAAAACTACCAAATGGGAGTGGACATCCTCCCACCAGGAAGCCTTCGAACGACTACGGGATACCTTTCTCCAATGTCCTGTCCTCTCCATGCCAGATACTTCCAAACCATTCACCCTGATGACAGACGCTTCCCTCGTAGCCACCGGAGCAATCTTAATGCAGAAAGATAGCAACGGCAATCTGCACCCTTGTTCCTACCTCTCTAAAACCCTTTCCGAAGCGGAGCGGAATTATGACATCTACGATAGGGAACTCCTTGCCATCATCCATGCTTTGGAAGAATGGAGACACTACCTTACTGGCACCAAACATGTGGTTACCGTTCTGACAGACCACAAAAACCTCACCTATTTTCAACAGCCTCAGAACCTATCTTGATGACATGCCAGGTGGCAACTCTTCCTCCAAGAATATAATCTTGCCTTCTGACACTGTCCTGGTTCCCAAATGGGGCCAGCCGACACATTGTCAAGACCCGAAGGAGTCGAAACTGCCTCCGACAATACAGAGAAGACACTCCTTCCAGAACAACTGTTTATTTGCACTATTGATGCTGAATTACGCACCAAACTACTTGCATCCACTCCAACGGACCCTCTAGTCCTTGAACGGCTGAAACTTCTCAGCATGGACCATGAACAGGTCTTACCTACCCAATTCAATAACCCCAAGGATTGGGCCTACACCGATGGCATACTCTATTACAAGGGGTGCACTTACATCCCAGACCTCCTACTCTGCCGACGATTGGTCGAAGAATGCCACTCCTCCCTGCTCAGCGGTCACAACGGTTACTTCCGCACTATTGCTGCCCTAGAAAAGGACTACTGGTGGCCTGGGATTGTTACGCTTACCGTGACGACTGGAGTTAACTCAGTCGTGGAGGGTGAACAAAGAGTAAGCACAAGTCTGTTTGATAGTCGACGACTTAAGTGGAGCAAAGTCGTCAATGTCATACTCAACTCTTAGAGAAGGGTCCTCTTGTAACGATGCAAAGTCCTAGTTCTTCGCAAGGGGGAAACGAAGAGTCCGAGCGAGAAGAGAGAGACTTCGAGCGAGGAGTACTCCAGTAAACGCGGTATGAATTGCGTAGAACTAGATTGGGTTTTGTTATGCTTACCGTGAGCCAATGCCCTAGCGAAGTTAGTCGCAACCAATCGTGAGAGAGAAGATGAAGTGAGCAGTGATACAACCTTGTACTGCGAGCCAGCCGGCCCAGCATAGTACTGTCCCTTGGTATGGATGAGGTCAAGCACAGGTGTGTGAGACCGACAGAGGGTCTTGAGGGTACAAGCACAAGCTAATGCCTTGAAGAGCCAGAAGATGAAGGTCGTGAAATAGAGGCGAAGTCGAGAGTGGATGAGACTCAGAGAGTTCCCTCTACCAGTACACCAGTAGACAAGAATACAATTGCGAGTAGAAGGCACCGAAGTGCAGTGAGGATACAGGCAGGTATCTTGGTGTAGAACTAGCTTAGAGCTACCAGGG
>JBBPJL010000568.1:0-15856 GCA_038088675.1 Xanthoconium separans | reverse complement strand
CAAAGTTCCGTGTTGCCATTTCAAGTTGGTCAGCCACATTAGCACCTGAGCTTGGCAAACTAACAACCTGGTAGCAGCCCTGCTAGTATCGATGTCTCGTCTTCGCTATCACGATTAGAAAGCATGCCTTCTATATACCGAGACCCTCCAGGAAACCCTGGACCCGTCGGACGAGCATCAACCTGCCCATCATCCGAACTGCCTTTCTGACGTGATCTTATAAGCTTTTGTGTGGTTATGGAAAGGGAAAGGAAGACTCGTGTCCCCACGCCGTTTGACCACTTTTTCTGATGGATGTTCCTCCGATTCCGACTCTGTCATACGGGCCAGAGTCAACAAAACCCTTGGAATATCTCTCACAAACCAGCGACATGTCCTGTATGTTTTTGAACTCATTTTGGTGGACGAATCTCATCGGCGAACGTGTACAGTTGCCATCGCTGCTGCAGTCGTGTATGATTACTGTGGGTAAATCTGTCGCTCTGATGTAATGTTCATCTTCTCAGTCCTCACCCTTGCAAACGAGGTACCATGTCACATGTTTCTCTGCGTCCTGCCAGTGGCCCCCTTGACGTCAGTCAACTTCATCGTCCAGATAGAATACAATTGGGTCAGCAAATCGTACGGTCCGTCGGATGGCATCGCTTCTAACAATATCAATAGTGGCAGCCCTACTCATGGGTGTCTTTCTTGTTCGTTCTCGTATGTATGGACGTTTTGAATCAGCTCCTACGAATAATACATATGAATACATCCCACATGGAGACGTTTTTGGGTATTGCCGAGTCGTTGCGAAAGTTGAGAGGAGTCCAGCTGCATTGATATCAATGCCATGATGAATGTGTACTCTATCTTGGGATGAACACGAGCATTCACTCGCGAAAACGTGTTGAGAGGGATAGGACGGATGTCAATTTTTTCTGTAACAAGTACGGTTGTCTCGATAGTATGTGATATTTCACTCTACGCCAGTGTACTCCATTCCCGAGCTAGCAGATATCATACTGTTCCAGACATTTCCGGTCCTCTACAAATTCAACTTCGCCTGAGCTGTCCGTCACGGCGTCGCTCTCCGATGTGCTACTCTGCTGCCCTCGGTTGACATCCATGAATACCATCGCGGACACAGTGGTAACCGTACCGGCGATCGACTGCGAACACATCCCGAACCCGGTGTCGACATGAACGCAACCGCGCCGACTGTCACGATCATACAGTTCGCGAATGCTAATGATGAACCGGGGAATGAGAAGGTAAAACAGTATATAGGGAAACGCTGTCAAGTTGAGTAGCCCATGGATACTTGGAGAAGCCTTGGCGGCGTCGAATTGGGCCCCCAGAGAACTTAGAGAAGTGACTTGATACAATACGTTCCTAGACAATCGTCAGAATGTGTGCATGTCAGAGGCACAGACAAAGAAATACGTTTGCACCCTGGTGATTGGGAACGTACGCTATGAAATAAAGGATTCCCTCTCTGGTAAGCAATTGCATGTAGCGGTTAGGCTGCCATTGCTTCGTCGCTTTGTAAATTTCAATTGATTGTCTCCTGGTTTGGATGATGGCGAGAATCACCAGCGCAATAGCGAGGACTAGCCGTGGGAGCAAAATATATGTAGTAATCAGAGCATTGATGCCGGCTTGGACGTCACAGAATGAAGAACTGGACACATGGGTGACTGTTGCTGTGGTTACTTGGGTGAATTTGACCATCATTTCCGTGCATGCGGTGCGGAACATACATGAGATGTCAGAATTTGGATTGTCATAGGCACCATCTAGAACAATAGTGATGCCGATTTGAAGCACGTTAATCAGCAAAAGGATGTAGAGAACCTTCTTGGATCGACTCCACATTGCGTACACGCGCAGAATCATTACCACTATAACCAAATCAACCCGAGAGACATGATCAGGAAGGGAGATACTCACAATCAGCAGTAAAAAGAAACACTATGAATGTCCATGCGGAAACGAGATATAGCACTTTACCTATCAGATATGCAATGAGAGTGTGGATGTCCACAGTAGATATGCTCTTACATCTATTGCACCATCAGAAGTCCGTGGTCTAAATGACTTAAAGTTAAGGTACCTACATCTATCGGAATGGCATTTTTAGTGAAAATCTAGTTGAAAATAGAAACAACTGACGACTGCGTGAGTAGGAGAGAACATGGTCCCAACTGCAAGTCTGCTTAAGCTGATGCACTTTGCATCGAACCCTTGAACGTACTGAGTGTAGTGGCCCTGAGATTGATTTGGAGGTCGACTTGGTCAACAATTTGCGAGAGCGTCTGGACAGTATACATACACAATCCAGCACAAGCTGACATAACGGAGCTGTTGGAAGTATAAGTTCAGAACACACCAGCCAACCTCCCTGAAGAAACTGTACACACGACAATAAACATAGTAGAGACCAAAGTCCAAGGCCTTTGCTGTGAGATTATGCAAATGTTGTCTGTGGAATATAATGAACTGGAAAACCCTCTTACCCATACATACTCAACCTTTGTAGATTATTTAGCTATGATACAGACGCTGAGGAAATGGGTACCTCTTTTGAGAAAGTGAGGACTGCAATTTTATGTAACATGGCAGGTGCGATGAACGGGAAAAGTAGAAATAAGGGCATCACTCACGATAATCATATATGACAACAGTCATGACAATGACTGGAATTGGAGAGATTAATCCATGACAGAGTTACAAGGGAGAAGAAACGTATCGTACTAGATGCAAAGTTGCTCGCATCAAAAAGATACGGAGGAATAAAATATTCGACGGACGCCAGACCGGAGGCCATGACACAGATTGGCAAGAAAAATGATTAGGTCAACTTTCAAGGCACAACCTACGACAGTGGGGTCACCAGCCTCCAGAGGACAGGCTATTTATCACCATGTCAAGATGCCTCGAGGCAGAACAGTGTTCCGTTCACATCCGAGTTGCGCCGATCATCTTCTGCGCAGCAGATCAATTGCTGCCACTGATCATCGCAACAAGCATCGTGAACTGCCTTGGGCGCCACAACCTCATCGCTACTAAATGGGGACCTGACTCCTACCTTGTCCCAAGTAGAAATGACACCGATTCGAGGGCCTACCCAAAGCGAGATATGGCACGAGCACGGTCAACTTCAACTGACGTTTCGAGGCGGAGCGTTCACATCATATCAACACAGTCTCCAGACATTGTAACTCCGCACATCATGCTGAGTAAGCGAGGTCTTGGCGCGTCCCGTTGCTCTGCGAAGAGGGAGCGGTGGTCCGTTGACTTGGTCCCCGACTCCAACGAAGTGGAGGGGCCATTTTGCCATGCAGGAACTTTTGCCCAAATGAAGAAAGTTAGATTTGTTTGTATTATACGGTACGACAAATATTTATTGTCATTGCAGGACTTCCAACCTGAGTGCTACCAATTCGATATGTACAGAGGTTTATTCGGTGCGTCGTTCGCCTCCAATGGTACGATCCCACAGATAGGGATTCGTACTGCCGAAGTAACGCAATGTCATGACTCACCGTCATGGTGAGGCCAAGACTTAGATGGATCTCGACACTCTCAGGCCTTACATTCCTTGTCCTTTCAGTCACGCGCATCGCAAATGAAGCTTTGACCCACAGATCTAGATTATTGAAGCGATGTTTACGGGAAAAAATACCGAGAGATCCACTTTGCGCCGACTGCTGCGACCATTCTGTCGTCGTACATGGTAGTGCTTGATACGGTGCGTGTTTCTTGCTGTAGTAATCTCAGCTACGATTATGCTCATCAGTCCAACTTAGGGAGATGTTCATCATGTTCTTGGGTATTGCCGAGTCGTTGCGAAAGCCAAGAGGAGCGCTGACGCACTGAGGTGAGTACGGGAATGTCCCAGCCAAACTCGCCCCTAACTCACCCCCCAACTATCCAACCTTCAGACTTTCTGAACGCACGACGGTCATTCGTAGAAGGTTCAACCTACCAAACGAGTGATTTGGGAGGTATACTTTTGAACAACTCAATTGAATCCTGGTTGTTCCAATTCCAGGAGTGAGTTCAAATAAATCATACATCGTGCGTCCTTGATCAAGAAAGATGCTAGTCACAATGTGATGCGACAAAGTATGCACGAAAGGTGCAATTCCTACCGGGTAGGGAAGGGTCCATCGCCACGCTTTACCCACCAATGAATGTGACTATACAAACCGCACATCCTCCCCGCCGGAAGAACACCAGGTTCCTCCATCTGCCAAATTTTAGGTCTCCCCCCGCTCCGTGTGAGGGGGAGTCCTTGTTCAAATGAGATACGGCACTTTACGAGCCATTTTGATGTCGCCCGAGTTGTTTGCCTCACCCTCCGCCTCGGGACCCCGCTGCGCTTGGTCGTCATTGAACACCATTGGAGACACGGTCGCGTTCAGAGCGGTACTCGTCTGCGAACGGACGCCGAACCCAGGATCGATATGAAACCGACCACGGAGTCACGATCAAACAACTCTCGTATGTTGATAATAAGCCAGGGGATGAAAGGATAAAACGTCATATAAGCGATCGCGATCAGGAAGAGCGTCGCCGTGTTATCCGGTACAACGTTGGCTGGCCCGAGAACTTAGAAGAGTGAGAAGTTGGTACAACGAGAAGGGAAAACGTCTTCGTATTTGTATGGGCTAAAATTGTCAATGACATACACGAAGAAATAATACGTATGTGGCAGTCGGGCTCATGCGCCCTGGACCCGAAAGGGTGAGTCGCGAGGAGCCGGAATGAGGAATGGAGGCTGGGTATGGTGGGTTGGTCGCTGAAATGGGTGAGGACGAACAGTGTGGGGAGGACGAGCGACGATATGCATGGTGGCGCAAGAGCAAAAAAGCGCCGCCGCTTATGTCCCTCTTGCGCTTTCACCTTCAATCAGCTTCTCAGCGAGCCACTTTCTTCCTTCTTAGATCATTTCACACGTTTCGCGGGCTTCGTACAGCTCGCATGGCCCGCTACGGCTCTTCGAGCCCGCCACGGCCCTAGCTACACAACGCGACTTCGCTGACACGGCGACACGACAACGACGAGACCGCAAGCCCATTAAACCTTCAATCAGCTCCGGATTTCAACACCGTCTTGAACATTTGGTTCCAATTTCCAGCCTCGAAGGGTTCAATCTTGACCCGCGTACCATCCGAGTCAGCGACAAATGAACCCACTCGACCTCAAGCAAGGAAAAAAAAAAGTCCGCTTCCTATCCATTTATCATGGCCCATACACTTTCCATGGTTAATGAGCTTGAGGTTTACCGCTTCGTCGCCGCGTCGTGAGGGATGCCAGACCGTATGGCGAAGAACGACTGGGGTGCGTCGTTGATACCAATGCCCTCGCATAGACTTGTCCTTCAGGCTCGGACTCTAGGGACTCTTGCTATTAGACTCCTACCGTGAGCAGGCTCGAGCCTATATTACTTCAAACTCTCGTTAACCTTGTTCACGTCCAGTCGACGGCGATCACCTCCCCCAAAGCAGTACAAGACCTCCTTAAACACCCTCCTCTCCCAACCCCACCAATGCCCGCGACTTTCTCATCATCGATGACTACAGTTGCGGCGTCCACGACGCCAAGGGCGAAGCTTGGATACAGTTGGACTTTGATGGTCTGATGCGGTTCCACTCGGATTCCCCACCGCGCAACATCGTGTTCGCCAACTTTTGACGATCTGGGATGCGGTATTAGGTTCGAATCTGGGGTATCGAGCGTTTTGGCACGTGAACACAGGTCCATGTAACCCGGGACTGTCGACGAACCATAATTCTGGTAATCCAGATCGTTACTTTGAGTGGTTCTGGCGGTGCGTGTGTCATGTCTCAATCTCGTGTCGAGAAAACTGGCGCGCACGCGGCAGACATCGGACTGCGGTGACACACAAGATCATGTCCTGAAAGTCGTGGATGGTTGTGTCTGTGCTGTCCACATGACCCACTCGTGCGTTTTTATCGCATCATTGAATACCCAGATGGGATCTGAAGGTTGACTAGCAATGAATATTTGCATGTACTCTTTGTATCCTTACGTCAACAATTAACTATAACCATTCAATATTGGACGCTGTTGCCTGCAGTGGGCGGTCGCTCTATCTTTTATGGATCCACTGCAGCAGAACGTGAATAGTAACCCGAGCAGTGGACTCCATATACATGCCCCCCTGGTATGCCAACCATCGGGTCGATGAAGCATACATGGCATCATTTCAACGTACGTGATATCCAACCGCATGTCCTCGTGCCATTTCATTTGCGATTCGACGTGTAGCTAGCCCTAGGGGGAATGCTGTTCTGGTATCAAGATCGGCAGTGGATCGGGAATGTGCACTTGGGGCAAGTAACGTCGCCGCCAATGACCACCACACGACTACCGCAGGCGATGCGTACTACGTGTCTGATAGAGAATGGACTGTCCGATAAACGGGCCCATGATATTCTCCATTCGGCAGGCTGAGACATCCTGCATCTAGTGTTAGTACGTCGGCGTATGCTAGTCGCCTGATAATATTGGCCTTGCTGTATTCATGATATAAATATACTTGCACGTAGTTCAGACGAAACACGGCGCAATATGAAATACATATGTATGTTTGCGGCGTTCTTTTGGCGTGTGGTTGCTGGCAACGTCCCTCACGATTTGCGAACGTCGGCGTGGGTTTAACGTACGTTGGTGCTCGTTCTCCTTCCCCGATCCTGTGAGTCGCACTTTCCAACGAGCTATGGAGGACGTCGATCATGACCTTCTCGCTTGATCGTAATACCAGTCCACGTGGTAGGTCGCAGGCTTGCATTTAACTTATCCTCCCCTGTCGCAACCGACTCACACTGCGCTCGATTTTTCTCGTGCGTACACAGCTCGACCCTCCTGCGTGCTGGAACCTATCAAACACGTCACCTCAGCGACTCTTTACACGTCATCGTCATCCGCGAGACCATCCAATTGTCCAAACCGATGGTACAGACGCTGAGATCCCAGACTATTGCTCCCAACGTAAATTCCACATGACGCGGCCCGATAACCCTTCAGACTAAGCACGAGGCGGGGATACATCATGAACGGAACGGAATTGACGTATAGCGAAGCGAGCACCACGTAGAGCACCTACATACACATCAGATGCTTTCTCCATCATGCTGAACTGATTAACTTACTGGATTGTGTGGTAGCAAAGATACCGCTGAGAGGATCCCGTTGACAGAGTTACTGGGTGTTAATATGAACGTTTAACATGTAAACCGCGAAGGGGTAGCTCTGCGTACAAGAAAAAGTAAAGTCCATTTTGTTTTAACAGTAGCGCCATGTATTCATTGGTCTTCTGTGGTCCTATCGTTCTCCGTGTTTCGAAGAAGTCGACAGCGAAGCGATATACAGCCAGAGTTCCCAGAAGGACATTGAATAGTGCTTTCGGGATAGCATCATAAATTGATGTGATTTCACTACGGGAATAAAAGCCTTGGCAGGCAGTTCCGTCAATATTGACAGGAGCAGGATGGACTGATGACAAAACAAAGTTGAAGCTGTTATAGAGCCACAATATGTGCAAGTACCTACCTATGAGGTTGTCGTACCAAAATGCGTGGAAGACAATACTATTGACCGTGACTACAGAGTAGAGCAAGAAAAAGACCCGTTTCGCTCTTTTTGGATCTCTGAACATGACCGAGACACGGTGTATCATGATCACTATTTGTCAGTGATGAAACTGGCAACTCTCAAGGTAGGAGAGAGTGACGAACCGTCCGTCACAATAATGTAGATCAGCCTTGTCCATGTGAGAATCCGGATCATGACTATACCTGTAAGAAATTAGTGTTATACTACTGCCATGTTACTGTGCAGACGTACATCTGATGTTTTTCGGGACATAGATCACTGTAAGCAACTCTTGTAGTAGCTGTTAGGAATCATACTCACGCCTGGATTGAACTTAGACGAGACTCCGTGCGAAATGATGAACTCACCAATGCAGACATGTATAAAACCCCAGAACCCGACCCTACCATGGCAACTCATGATCAATATTTGGGAAGAGAAAGTACTGTGTGACTTACATAACCCTAGAGAACTGGTCTCACATGAGTAGTCTGAGCCATCCATATAGATATGGTGACATACATTGCAAGTGCGAGCCCGAGATAGCATGCCTGGTTCGATGATATAGCTTGAATCAAGGGACCATTTACAGAAGTTCGTGTACTTACCAATACAAAGAGCGTAGACATGATGGACCAAGGTTTCGCCTAACCACGGTTGATACATCTCCTCTAGAACACAATTGAAACATACCCATATGAGCTTTACCTGATTGCTGGTTAGAAGGGTTGAAATATCAAACGACCGACACACACCTCACGCGATAAAGTAAGGACTGACAAAAGAATCGGTGACTGGAAAAGACAGGAATCGACATACATACAGTAATCATAACAAACCACAGTTACACCGGCAACTGCAAGAATCAATTAGCGGGGAGATGACGTGCGCACTCTCCTCCAAGCTACTCACCAAGGAAATAACTGAATAGTTGGTAGGATTTAAGTGCAGCAATGTAGCGAGAAGTATCAGACATTGCAACTGTGGTGATAATAGGGGGGCATCTTTATCACCGAGTGGCCAGCAATTATAGGCATGCAGGCGCCAAGAACAATTGTGTCCAAATTTACATGAGAAAGGAGTCCACAGAGATGCAATGTACTTTCCACGTGCTTGTACATAACAAGCCCATCAATTCACCACATGATTGATTGTGATGAAGCAACTGCCACGAACACAGTTGGGAACATTGACTTGTGTAGAACAAATCGGTCATCATGAGTTTCGGTGACCGATAGAAAATGGCTGTTGGACACAGTGGTGGTGAAAGTGTGTTGAACATCATCAATTACTTGCCTTTGTTTTTTCAATCATGCTTTCCGTGAAGTTGAGGACTCCTATGACATGCAAATTGATACTCTCGCGATCATGATGGAGGGAAACAATCGTTGGAGCTCGTCAGATCATCAGATGATAGGTGTCAAATATTTTAAGTCGACATTTGTACAGGATATATGGCTGAAATTAAAGTGGGCACCAAGTGGGCATCCCCACCAAAGCATAGTCTAGTCACCGGCTCCACTAGGGCCACCTAAGGCAGCTCCTCCTCGGTACCAATAGAGACCTAAAAGGCCGGTTTCGTATGTCACATGTTTTTGGCCTGTAAGGTATCATCCTCCCCTGTTCTAAAAATAGATCATCCGCAACCATGCCACCGCGCCACTTATGCGCCTCTTATGAGCCTCGGTTGCCGCTCACGAGGATCATGACCCCTCCACAAGAGGCTCAAAGGATTCGTGACTGGAGCTTCGTGAAACCCTTGGCGAGGCTCACAAGTGGCTCAAGAGATTCGCGACCAGAACCAATCTCAAACTTGAGTCCTTATGGTGTGATTCATCCAAGATAGACCTTGCGGTACTAATCAGGTATAACGGGGCTATGAGGAGGCAGAGTTTGCAGAGCTAGAGAAGATGTGGGCAATTATCGAGCCAGTTGTGGTCTACGCGGAAAAAATAACTTCGCAGAATGGCAGTACACATGTGCGGTATACCTACTCATCACTACGTAGTATATTCCCACCCTAGGGCCCCAGTCAACCAAGATAAGTGCGGAGCACCGCGCATAACTGTACGTCAAAACCTTAAGGACAATAAACGAAGAAAAAAGAACACGTGGGCGGGGTATGGGGTAGCCCAAGATGTAACCAACCGTTGTTCATCTGAAAATATTCCATTCCGCGGCAATGTAAGAACACACCTGAAGTGCAAACGTGATGTATGCGCTACCCGGTAACGGGCAGCCTCGAGTGAGCTACACCCTGAGCTGAGCAGTGCTTGAGTTAGATGATGCATGGAGTGGACTTGGCCCTGCTTTGCGCTCTTTTGTTCATTCATTGATGGCGTATTCCGCGTTTATTAAGACGCGCTTCTCAAGCGCAAATGTGACTTCGGATATGCATTCTCAGATCGCGGATTGGCGCGAGTGAACTGCCGCACCCGAACTGAGTAGTACCGGAGTTGCGCGGGGTATTGATTGGACGGTGAAATTTCCAGAACTCCTGAATGCGCAGATTGGCTTCAAAAGAGGGCCGAATGTTCGCCGTACGTTGCGCGGGTATTAAGTGACAGGACGAAAAGCAACCGCTGAATGTCCCTCGCACATGTTTTGAGTTCGCCCCAATCATGATGTATTCTCAAGTGCGCACTATCTAACCCAATCCCTCAACTTCTCCCTTCCAACTGAATATTCCGCCCTCAGTGACGTTATTCTCCCTCCAGGAAAGACAACCCGCATACAACACTAAGGTGATGCAACTTCAATTGTAGTTCAATGAAATACGCCACCGCTCATCTAGAATATGTTGCGAAAAACGTTCCGTCAATTTGAGCAATATCCCACCAATACCCGCAGGAAAATAGCATAGATGCATCAGTCATAAATGCCGAATTGTATTCTCACATTCGGAATGCGGGCGAAAATGTCTTGGACAGTCCCTTCGGCGTCTCGCCGATTTTGTTCCTTTGAGGTGGGTTATTTCCCGCCAATACCCGTGGGAAGGCAGCCCCTGCATTGAAGCTTGCTTTCACATCACTTAGATGTACGTACTCAAATTGCGAGCTGTACAAATGCTCTGATTAATAATACCGCCACCTGCATATACCCGCCTCTAATAGTCGGTTCCCGCGTAGATTCCCGACTCCACCTACAGCGTGATGTCTGGAGCTACCTGGTAAAGCAAAAGGCCTCTATCTGCAAGGTTCCTCACATCTACTCCCTCCATTGCGTTCAAACAAAGATCCTCTAAACTTTTTATGATACCACGCGTGGATTTTGTGAGCGTGCTCTCCATAGTATTACCAGAACTAGGCCAGTGGCAAGATGTCAGCGCGCGCAAACGTCCACCCAGTGCTTCGAGGATGGAATGGACCCTTGATATATGTTGATAATCGCCGGAGGAAATAAATGCCTTGCAAAGACCGTCTATCCACTGACGCGACGAGGTACCAATGAGATTTTTAAGTTCCTGCTGAATCGCCATTTCCGAGTCATCAGACGTTGTGGATCTGCGAGCAAATGGTCAGTTTGGATAGGCGATACCTGCAACATCTACCTAGCAGTAGGCGAGCTCGTATCCTTTTTCCGGGGATGGCCAGCCCTTGGGTCGCATCGTTAGGCGGATTGTCACGCTTTAATGTCGACACGCACCGACGTGATAGCACAGCTGGACCAGTTGGCTGGCCCATCAGCTGAACTGGCTCATGCGCGGTCCTGTCAATCTTGGTCAGTTAAAAAGAGTGAACGATGGGGTGAAGTGACAGACTGTTTATGAGCTGACTTGAGTAGTCTGCGCTTGGAAACAAGCTTTTCATTAACTGTGGCTCGGTTCCTAGAATGCAATGTCAATGACGGGAGTGATGATGGGTGAAAAGCAGACTTTTCGTGATATTTTGCTCTATAGCGACGAGCTGCCAGGACTCTCTCTTCTGGAGTTGCGTACAATTTGGGTCGACCCATGGTTATAGTGTTTTAATGGAGTGCGGTGAGCAGGCGTGGAATCGGAGAAGTAAGTGTTGATCTATATTATTTACTGCGACTAAGGTGGTCTCTCGGCCTATTTTGTGGACCGCGATAGGAGATTTACTCCTCATGCAGGATTACATGTAGCTATCTGGATTTTATACAAAGTGTATCGCAGTGGACATATTGGCGGCTAATATAGAATTCAAGAATATGTGCTTTCTGCAGTAACTTGAATGTCAGGTTATTAGGTGCTAGTGCGACTGATAAGATTTAACCACTATCTAGCCTAACATGGATTATTCAAAACCCGAGCTTGATTTTATAGCACTGGAATGGAAGTAACTGAAAATGTGATACTTATAAGTGTGCTCATATCATGCTACAGCCCTGTCCTGGACGTGATACTAAATTTTCTCAAATTGCACTGATGGCTCCATGGATTCAATTCAGACGAACAACATTGGTGCAACAAGACTGCTGTAAATTTCGTACTATGAATTACCGTACCCATTCCGCCGTTCCACTGTCAATGCATTCATGAAGCAACTCTTCAGCTTCTTCGATGCTCGCCACCTTGATACACAAACCATTTGATACAGAGGAAACATAAGGAGCAGCACGTGGCCTGATTATAATTGTTAGCATGTGTTTCATTCACGCAGAGATGCCACTTGCCATGAAGCGAAAATGCCCACCCTGCGGCCACACGTGATGAGATAGAGCCGTCCGGTAGCTCCTGGAAGAGGGAGATCGTAGAGGAAGTTGTTGTACATTGCTTGCACATGACCATCCAATGTAAGTCCTCCGGGGACGAACAAGCTGACTGGTCCATTGGGATCAAAGTCAGCGGAAATTTTTTTGCGCTCCATTGCATAAATTTGTCTGGTGGTAAGGCCCACGGGAATGCGTGTCATCAGTCTGTGCGGGTGAGACTCGGCAGGAGTGGGTGACGGTGTTGCCAGCTCAAAAGACAAGTCGACTGGGGACGATGGTTCTGGGATATTGTCGGCCATCACAGTGGAAGATGAGTGCGGGGGTGATGTCACAGCTGCATATATAGGAGTTGGCGGGGGAGTGCTGGCCCCAGACATGAGAACATCTTCCAGGTTAACAATGCTGCTGACGAGCTCATCAGTGACGTCGGTGAACTCTTCCAAAAGCTGACGGATCTGGAGGGTGAGCTCTGTCGGTAGTTAGACCTTTAATCTCGGTGATATTGAGAGCAGACGAACTTAATGTTGCAGAGAGGTTCCCGGGCATTTGCGATGGAACAGAGTCAGAGCTAGAGGGAAAAATCGTGCTTGCGTGAGCAACAGAAGTTGAAAACTGAACGCAGAGGCTAAAATCAATTCGGAATTCGGATGGCGTCTCCACACTTCCACCTAACATTCTTCTTCACTTCGTGGCAACTGACGTGGGAGTGAGGAGAGAGTGAAAAATAGCTCCTGGAAGGACTATCTCCCAAACATTTAGGCCGTTTCTTAACTCGGTCCCGCCGTTCACCCAGAGAAATGCTTACTGGCTGCGTTAATGATGTTCTCTGGATATCCGCGTGCATCAGCTCATCAATGTGGGCACTTAATCAACATGGCCCTATATTTGAAAGAAGTATTAGAGGTTCCGCGAAGTTCTGGGGGGAGGGAAATTAGGGGGCGGGAATTTGCAGAGGCGGGAAATTGAGGAGGAGTTTGTTGGACTGGAATGTGCGGGGAGAAGCTGGCGCGTCAACAAAAGCATGTCAAGATACCGGCGGGTGAAATCAATGTGCGGGTATGTAAGTCAAAATGGGGCCAAAAGGTTTCTCTGAAGTGAGCTGGTGCTATACCGCGCCACTCAAGTGAGATTTGGCGCATCAACAAAAACATGCCGAGATATCGGCAGGTAAAATCAATGCGCAGGTATATAAGTCAAAATGGGTCCAAAAGGTTTCTGTGAAGTGTGAGCTGGTCCTATACTACATTACTCAAACGAGATAATTACGGACAGCAGCGGTAGAAAACCTGCAGTAACATCTGTCGTTAGAAATTCCTGCCAGGCGATACTGAAGAGTATTTGCGTTACAAATAAGGAAACCCTATGAGGTTCTATGGGGAGCGGGAAGATGTTGCACCTGGTCCTGGAGCCCTCCTGCGATGAGTTGCCCCTGCTGATAGGGGTCACTTTGCTGGGGATATGATCCGATAATACCATCGCGAGAGCCCCCGTAGCCGGGGACAACGTGATAAGGATCCCGCCTATCACGATGATACATGCCTGAATTCCCATTTCCACCATCGCGATACTGGAAAACTCCCCCCATATCTGGGTGATTTGCCCTGCGCAAATCAAATCCCATTGATGTCATCCCGCCGTCACCGGAATACCCTTGTTGGCCATACGCTGCCGCATTGTAGTATCCTTGGGGAGGTTGGGAAGACCTTAAGTGGTTGTAAAAGCCACCTTGCCCCCCATATGGATCCTGAGACATCAGGGATTGACCGTGGTTTTGGTTCTGCATACCTGGCAATGACTGAGAGGGAGTCGAAGCTACAGGTGGCACGGGAGATAATGCCCCTCGTGCAGCGTAGTATTGGTCTTGTTGAATAGGGGGAAGCGCGGAATTCTGTGGACCTGAAGAAGGGATCGGAGGCAAGTGGTGAACGCCAGGAGGAACTGCTCTTGGAGCGGGATATTGGTCATGATACCTTCCTGGGTGGATTGAGCCTGGAAGAACGGAGGCGGGAAGGGGGAAAGACGGGTTGGGCGTCGGAGTTGCCAATGGCGGGGCAAGTAAACCTTGTATTGCCGACGATTCGGGCGGCTGTGGTGGGGCAAGCAAATTCTGTAGATGTCCATTGGAGAGAGGGGGAAGGTGAATGCCGCGCGTAGTATCTGGGGAAGGAAGGGAAGGGAGGGATGAGTTTTCGACAGTGGAAGATATCTCAGTTGGGACGGGTGGATTCTGCAGGGTCTTGGCGGGTTCTTTGGGCAAGACAGCATGAGCGGGAAGACCCGCAGGTGAAAGACTTCTTATTTGACGACGCTTCGGCGATGGGGTTGAAGGGGGAGCAAGCGATTTGGAAGGGCCTTCGACAGATTTCCTAAGGGATGCCGTCACTACTTTCTCCAAGTCCGTTGCGGTTGTTCCCTCGTTTCGGAAAGGATCTTCGGTATGAGTAGACGGGGGGACACGCTGCACGACCCGAGGGCGTGGACGAGGCCGGGCTAATTTAAATTCATGGGTTTCCGGAGGGCGTGATCAAAAATTATACTTACGTGGAACAGCTGGAGAGTCGTCCGAAAGAGATGAATAATTGACGGGTAATTCTCCTTTTGGCCAGAATTATTAGGGGTGATCTGACTGAAAAAACGAAACTCACCTTCTTCTTCAGAAGATGACACAAACTCCTTGCTCAGGGCCTTCTTAGTAGGGCGTCTGCTATTGGCAGTAGGCAATGGTGCCTTCTTCGTGCCTTCGTGCTTTTCCCGCGCAATATGTCTATTATCATCCTCCAGTGCGGGTATCTTCTTCTCGCGTCGCTCAGGATCGGTGACTGCTTTGCGCTTAACCTGTTTTCCGCCAGTTTCAATCTTTGAGTGTTCGAGCGGAACATCATTGGGGGAAGGGCTTCCGGAATTTTCAACATCAGATAGCTCAATCGCCTCGCGATGTTCGCGGGAATGAAATACTTGCTTCACCCTCACTGCAGCAGCGGTAGCATTTAAACGTGATGGCCCATTGCGGTCGGTGTGACCATTTGAAAACATCCGTCGCCCGCGTGCGTCTGGTGCTGAAGTAGGCGGCGCCTCTTCCACAATGACAGGGGAGGTGTTACTTTGAAGTGCTCCTGGCTTTCGTCAACATGGGAAGCATCAGCCATTAAATGTAGACTTACGATGTTCGCGGACATCTTGAACCAGCCTCACGGTGAGCCTTTTATCCTGGATACAGAGAATCAATTGCCGCTTGTCGGGAAGTGAGAGGTCATTTATTCCCTTGGTGCGGGCTGCTTCATTCCGCCGTTGACCAGGCATGAGAACACCATATGGGTACCCTTCGATGACGAGCCCGTTCAATGCCAGAAATCCGAGAAGTGTCTTCCACGGGAAATTGTTTCCCTGTAATTTTGACACATCCACATCGCGTGCCCCTGAATATTTGTTAGATAATTCGCAGTGGAAAATGTGCGGCATTTATATAGTTACTTATGAGGTCTATGAGAAGTGTTTTCAGCGTTGCAGCGAGGTCTGCATCGTCTTGTGTGGCAGGGTGGGGGATAGTGGATGGGTCGGGAGAGATGCGCGGGTTTCT
>JBBPJL010000567.1:0-15857 GCA_038088675.1 Xanthoconium separans | reverse complement strand
CATCCAAGATATCTGGCCAAGTATATCCCAACTGCTCCAGCGTGGATTTCGCAGTGCTGCGCTTGATATCCATGTCTTCTGGGGGACTAGTGGGGGCCAACTTGGAGCCGGAAAGCCAACAGAGCGCCTGGGAGTGCTTGAAGCGTATGAACGCGAGACCATCATTCGCATCTGGGGCAGAAGGGGTGGAGAAAGAGTGTTGTTGGGAATCCATGGGAGAATTGTCTTTGGTTCCATTCGCCGTGACACGCAGGGAAGACAGCGTAGTAGCAATGGCGCTTTGTGGGTCACTGGTCCAAGCTGACGGTCGCACAGACAGGTGGAGAATGCGTTGATCGTCTCGGTCCTAAACGAAGGATATAGGTGAGAACTCTAACGGTTACCTGTAAACTTCTTACCGGCCATAGTGCACTTATTTTCTCGTGATCATCCAAGTACCTACCTCTCCATATGATGCGCTGACCGTCTGAGCGAGGATGACCAATGCACACGGAGGATATGGCTTGTTTCACATCCAGCACCGTCGCGTTTTCTGGTACCCTTATCTCAAAAGACCTCGAGTATGCGGGCAACTCGACATGGATACTGCAGACGGACATGGTAGTGGTGGCTGTAGTTACGCATACGGACGAGCCTAAGTGGGTATACGTGGAGATCACGTGCATAATATCCCCTGTCTACACATCCAGCGTACGACCTTCCTTGGAACTCTTGTATGCCAGTTCAATCATCTCTATGACCTGGGTGGCCTCTGCCCATTTGACCTCCAACTCCTCGTTGTTCCGGATGGCTCCTGCCAGGTTTTTGAAGAGTCCGATGTACTGCCCTGGGGCCTCGGATGGCCAGCTTGGATACAGATCAATTATAGCACATTGCGTCGAAAAAGCATTCTCTCACATGGATTTAGAAACTGTCACATTGTCTGCTGCAATATTTTCGACAACGCCATAGATTTCCTGGGGTTCCTGTCCGTATCCGGGTGTAAAAATGTCACGCACGGTTGGCATAGCCTTGAGTTGTTCTTCTTGGGTATCCAGGCCATACTTTGTAAATACCCCCTTGGTGCCACGAACCGCATAGCGTAGCTGCGGTGCCTTGGCGGACAGGATGTGGGAACGAAGCAGCACGGTGAATGGGTTAGGGAAGGGACTTCCAGTGTTATAATGCAAGTAAATCGTAAACTGTGGTCGCACACTCGTTAAAAAACACACGAAAAAGAACACTGTGATTGTGCGCACGATATCATCGACTTCGGGTTTAGTGACACCACGTATGTTCTGAATGAACGCGGTGATCTTGGCTGGTCGGCCAAAGAGCTTTAGAGCCTGATCTAAGAGGTGCGATCCGAGATCATAAACGGCACCTGCACTGTCTTTCCAGGACGCTCTAATTCCTGGGCGGTATCGATCATAACTGAAATTCGCTGGTCATGAACTGCCCACTGGCGCTCTGGAATAGGACATACTGGGACTCAAATTCCAGCAGATTTCCAAGATATTGTGGGGACGAAGAAGGGAGCGCTAAGAGCTTCGTAAGAGCAATGTGATCCGAATCCCAACGTCTGTTCTGGTATCCATACAGGACAAGTCCCTTTGATGTCGCTATTGCGTCAAGCTCTCTGGCTTGGGCGACGGTCTCGGTGACGGGTTTGTCAACAAGAACTGTTGTGGTGTCAGGGGACTTTGAGAATGTCTGATATATATATGATACATACCATGTTTGCCGGCCTTCAGAGCTGCCTTTGCCAGGGAATAGTGAGTATCATTGGGAGTACCAACGATCACCAGCTCGATCTCCCCATCGCCAACCACCTCTTCAATTGTCCTGTATATCTTTGTTTCGACGCCAAAACGTTCCTTGACTTTACCTCCAGGGGATTGCGGGTTACGCTCTAACACGGCATGAAGAGTGAATAGATCAGGAAGGGCAAGGATAAAAGGGATATGAAAAGTCAATCCAGCGAGGCCAACACCGAGGACACAAGCTTTGATTGGCGCCATCCAGGATGGACAACAAATGTAGCTGAGGAAAGCTGCATCTGCCAGTGTGCGCAAGTTTATATAGACATGGACGACTTTCGTCGGGCCGTTGAACGGACCGACAGAGTACCATGATGTCACTAGCACGTGGTCGAGATATGATGGTCACGTGATTACGTGTTGAGGTTCAAACGTTTAACTTGCTATTGAAACAGTACGGACAGCGTGCATACCTAGCTATGTGGTCACTTTCCACGATTCTACTGATTACAGGGCATGTATTTGCCCAGTTACCCCTCCCGGAACCTCCTTTTATGCCTCCAAATGTTTCAGCTGGTGCAGTACCCTCCCGCGGTGGCAGCACTCCAAATTCCCAGTGGTCATCTTTGCTCGGTAATCTTCTCTACTTTTACGAAGCACAGCGTAGCGGTAAGCTGCCCGCAAGCAACCGTGTCAAGTGGCGAAACGACAGCGCCCTCTCTGACGGCCAAGACGTCCATCTCGACTTGACAGGCGGATATTATGATGCTGGAGGTATTATCTGACACAATTGGGAGGCAATGTGTCTTAACAATCTCACAGATTACATCAAATGCACATTCCCTCTGGTTCGTGCCTTTCGATTTCATGTTAATCTCTGTTCATCTTTGCCTAGTCCTTCACGCTCATGTCGGTATGTTGGGGGGCAACGGATTTCGGCAAGGGTAAGTTGGCGCCTCTGCGATCGCTATTTCGATTATAACGTTCTCGGCACAGGCTATGACCTAGCAAACCAAACGCCTTACCTTGATGCCATGTTACGATGGGGCCTAGATTGGCTCATCAAAGTGAGACGGCTATTTTTAATCCCCTTCAGACCGACTCACACATTCAAAGGCACATCCAACGAACAACACTCTTTTTGTCCAAATCGCTGATGGTATTATATACTTCCCTTCATTTTCCTCTACTCATTAAATCCTCTAGCTAATATCGATAACAACTACTGGGGAGGTGACCAGAACTTGTCTGGTCCACGAAGATCGTACCAAATCAATTCCACTAGGTAATTTCTCCACAAATTTTCTTCATCGCTCCTGACTCTCGTAGCCCCGGAACTGATGCTGCCGCCGGTGCTGCGGCGGCCTTCGCAGCCTGCTCCAATCTGTATCAGAATCGTGTCTTTTCCGATTCCTACTCGGGTCCAGCAACACTACAGAATTCTACGTATGCATCGTCGCTCTTACAGCATGCCCAAGCACTATATACTTTCGCCACGAGTGCAAGAAAGACTGAATATCAAAACTCAGTCCCACAGGTGGGCGATGCGTATGCATCATCAGGGTTCGGCGACGAACTTGCTATAGCGGCATTATTCCTTTCTTGGGCGACAAACTCCTCTTCGCTGTATGAAGAAGCACAATCGTACTACTCCCAGTATAACCTTTCCGGCTACAAAGGTGTTTACAACTGGGATACGAAAACCCCTGGAATCCCTGTACTATTTGCACAGATTGCGCAAGCAAATCCCGCTCTCGGTAATACTTCCACCTGGCAGGACCAGGCTGAACAGTACTTCGATGGAGTTGTATATGGAGGTGGACGCGGGTATACCACTACTGGTATGCTGGATTTATGTTTGGTTTGTCAAGTCATCATCCTTATTGGTGGACAGGTGGTCTTCTATACTATGCGGGAGACTCCGATAGTGCTAGTCTCAACCCTGCACTCAACGCAGCTATGCTTTTGAACCGATATGTTCCGCTCGCTTCGACGCAGGCAAAGAAGCAAGACTACTATGTAAATACTTCTTAACCTTTTATTTTTCCGTCATTAATCGTGGTGTCCCAGAACTTTGCAAAGAGCCAGGTAGCTTATGCTCTGGGAAACAATCCCATGTCTGGTATGACCTGATTTTTGGTCATATGCTATCACTAATAAAATCGCACCGTTTATAGTTCCCTACATTGTTGGTGTCAACCCTAATTCGCCGCAAAACCCGCACTCGGCGATGGCAAGCGGCGGTAACAACATTAGTGATATCAATAACGATCCTCTTCAAGAAGCTTATATACTACACGGTGCTGTCGTTGGTGGACCTGACAAGTTTGACCGTTTCTTCGACATCCGCAACGACTGGCCGGAAACCGAGGTTTGTTCGCAGCTGTTGGTGGTGTCCGACGCTCATCTGCGTTCTAGCCGGCTTTGGATTATAACGCGCCGATGCTGACCCTTGCTGCTATGCATGTCCTTAATGACACCTCAGACCCATTTTATACATCGTTACAAGCTGGTACTTATCAGTCCAAACGGCCACAGGGTATGCCATGTGACGCAGCCTACCAACAGGATTGCGCCGGCCCTCAGCTTAGTCAAGTTGGACAGATCGTCATGGGGGTCATTGTTGGGTCTGTGGGTGTCGTTATTTTCTCGTTGGTCGGCTGGTGGGGGTGGCTAGTGTATCGTGGAGACTATGATACATTCTATTAGTCGTCATCTTAGTTTTTCTTACTGTACGAAACTGCTCATGTTGCTGCGGGAATGGAATAATCATCGATAATCAGTCGAGGCTCTTGCTTCAAACGCAATGGAAGACAGCGATGAATTCATAGAATGATCTACATTTCCTGGTCACTAAGAAAGGTATCTTTCGGGATCGAAATCTACGGTTCAATAAACCTATTAAACAAACATCAGTGATTCGTCGCAAGCAAACCACAGGTGAGGTTACCTCAAGTACATAACGCTCTTCTTCCTTCAACGACTCCAAAAACTCGCCAGCTGATTCTCTAGTCATGTTTTCGTTCTTGACCAATGCGCCCACCAAGGCCTCGTAGACATCTGGCACTGGCCAAGTGGGCCCGCAGAGATAAAACACGCCAGCCTCATTTTTCAGCATGTTGGCCAGTACCACGGCGTCCTCCAGCATCTTGTGTTGGATATAGACTTTTTTGGGACCATCACGGGAGAACGCCAGCCCGGCCTTGGTGATAACCTTGTCGAGTATATAGGCTTCTATCTCTTCGCCGTAAAGGTATTCTTGGTGTTGGTGGCGAGAACCGAAATAGTAGTACGTGGGACCGACCTCGACGCCCTGTTGAGAGAGCCACGCGCGGTGTTGTAAGAATGCACGGAAAGGTGCAGCGCCAGTACCAAGACCAGCCATGATGATGGGTTGAGTGTCGTCCGGAGGTAACTGATGAACGTACATCAGGAGCAGAAACGGGGGAATGCTGAGAGCGTTCGCACCTTCATAACACTAGGCTTTATGGAGACAGCCACTTTCTGCCCGGGTTTAAGACCCGCGAGATACCTAGTACATTGACCATAACGACGTTTCCCTGTCACCCGTTTAGTGCATTTCGATGGCAAGTTGATAAAATATTTACCGTTCGGGTCTGCCCACTCGACTGTAACGACCAAAAGGTCAACACGATTGCCGACGACACTCTGCGCACTGGCTATACTGTAGTGCCTGGGCTTGATGTCCCCGATCAGCCCACAAAGCGTCTCGATGCCCGGTCTGGCACTACTATATCGCTGCAGGACTTGCGCAAAGGTAACCGTGTCCTTTTCATTGAGCTTCTTGAAGGTTGACGAGCCTTCTGGAGAGCCAATGAATTGCAAGGCTAGTTTCTCAGCGGATTCGGTAGCATATGGGGCGAGGTCGGCATAGAATGACTTGGGTGGTTCCCCGAAAAGGTCAATCTGTTGTTGGAGAGCCTGGAAGATGGTACGACTGTGCATCCTCTCCCCATCTTGGACAGGTATCGTGACAACTCTATTGGGATCGACACCATACCACGCGCAAAAGTCCAACACCTCTTCCGCATCGTTCCAGCCGTGTATTCCAAGTGCTTCTCCGATATCATACTTGAGACCAGTTCCCTCCGTATCAAATTCGAGGTGGAACACATTACGGTCGTAATCAAGTGGTGTAAGGCGGCGGTTGACAGTACACGTTACCAGAAAAGTGCGTTCCGCGAGCTCTGGATGGAGGAAAGGTATCTGTGGAAACTCTTCGGTTTCCGGCGGGGCAGGAAGAAGGGGAGTGAAAACCGAGGGAAAGAGGAGGTGTTTGGCAGCCTCATGCCACAAGGATACCCTTGCACCGTTGTAGACGGTTTGCCCGGAACCGGTGTCCACCGCGATGGTATTGAACTCGAAGCGCCTGAGTGTGGGAATGGCGTTTGCGGGGTCCATTACATCGGAGAGGACGGACAACTCGACTTGAAGAAGCGATCCCCAGGTACTTGCATTGATTGCGGAGAAGATATCGTGCAAGTCGCCAGGGACGAGTCCTTGGACAAATCTGCCAACAACTGCTTGGTTGGACACCTTCCCGAGATATAACCTCAAGAACGTGAGATAAATTATCAGGCCTTCAGCGGTCTCCCTGGTCGTGGTGTCTGTGCACAGTTCTGATGCTATTGACTGGGCATCGATAGTATATAGCCTTAACTTTCGTTCCAGGGCCAACTCCAATACTTGAGCGGGAAGGTTTCCCAGTAACTCAACGCTCGACCAAGATGTGACAACGAGGACGGCCGACCCTGGCTTGGCGCAGTCCAAAACAGAATGAGACTTGAGCAGCTGGGGGTCGATGATACAGGTGAAATCCGCCAGGCCAGTGCCGTTCAGTGGGAGTGCTAAAGAGATGGGAAAGAAATTGACATCGCACTTGTTTTGGGAGAGGATGATGCGATCTGCGGTGATCCCACCTGCTTTGCTGAAAAAGTCATAGTCGGTCAAGCGACGTGTAGTAATCCCACGGGAGAATGTATCGGCGAAAAGTTGATGGAAGAAAGAGAGCTGATTGGATGGGGTGCTGAGGAACACGAGCTTCGTCCACGCATTTTGCAGGGCGACATCGGGGGAAGGGTGATCGAAAAATGATGCCAAATGCGAGCAGAAGAGAGCTGGATCAGAGATGAATTCTTTCCCTTTGTCTGGGGTAATCCGCTGCGCTCGGACCACAGGCCCGGAACGGGTGGGATCGTAAAGAGAAGAGAAGACATCGGCAAACAAGGGACCTCGGGTAGTTTCCTGAGGTACGTCATCAAAGACGTATATTTCTTCCGCAGTGGAGGGGATGATATTCCGGAGATCATCGGCCCCCCAAGGACGAAGGACTCTGACAATCACAACCGCCACCCCTACAGACCTGGACACCAAAGCTTTTGCAATAAGAGCGAGCTGCCCGTTCAAAAGAATAAAGACAGTGCGGGCATGCTTGTCGCCGGCGAATTCAAAAGGGGCATAGCCAGCCATTCGGACGGCATCGGGTAGGGGCAAGTAGGAAAGGTCGCTTGGACACGAAGAAACGGGATTGTGACCGAGCTCGCGAGCTGCGCTATGGTGATCAAAGATGTGAACGACGTGCCAATTCTTGAGTTTGTATGCAAGCACTGCGAGGTCGACTGATTCTTGGGGGGTCGCGGACAGAATGATCGCGAGGGAGTCTGGAAAGACGGCGAAGGAGGTGGAAAGCGAGGCAAGGGTGGGTGAAAGTGCGAAAGTGTCACCCACGGGAGTAACCGCAGGGACCTGCACAACCAACCTGCTGCGGGAGGAAGCCGGAGGGAGATAGGTCAGAGAAGCTGCCATTGCGGCGAGGCCGACCGGGGTAGTGTATGCGGACAGAATGGAACCATTGATAGCGTCCTGGCTAGTACCCTGTGAAAGTCGACCGACGATACTGAGGCCTGCACCGGCCCTGGTTTGGAGCGGGATCACAGGGGCAGAGTGGTTGATGGACGAAGCCCAAGACTTTGTGAGTGTTCCAAAGCCAACTTGTTCTGCGACGTCGTAGACATAGACTGCAGAGCTGAAGAGAGTGCGAGAAGCGATGAACTCGATGAGATCTGAGGCGGATGTGAGATGGGATGGGGTATCGGGGAACGGGAAAGATTTGAGGTCGTCGGGGGATGCGACGAGGGTGGGGGAATGAGTTGTTGATGGGGTAGAGGAACGAGAGGCCATTTCTGTGAGATGTGAATTGCGTGCGTCGAGACCATTTTCAAGGATTGCTCCAGACTGTGAGACACGATTGTGAGAGATTGTGCCATGGTCGTGCAATTTCGGATCACGTGCTATTTAACAAGAGGACCCTGAAGCTGACTTACCAGCGTTTCATCCACTGGTCGGCACTCACAGTCCGATGCAGATATGAATGGATCAGTCGACTTCGAGCTCGCTTAAGCAGTTGCCAATAGATTCTCTACGTTCTACACTGCGTGGTCGTCGAGTTGCTGAATTCCTGTACATCGAACCGCTGATTTGTCTCACACTCGCTTCACTCCTGCACCGTGTTAAACAACCGGTCACCCTGTGTTGCACACCTCAATGAGGATCGGACAAGCACTGCGCCGCCACTCACCGTATCTCCGAGTCCCGGAGAGATCAGTCCATCCTGAGTGAGGTTCGGGTCTACTGCAGCAACCCAAATCTGCCGTAATCATGTTAATTAGTTGATCAAGATCGATGAATCGCAGTCACCTCGAGATCAGGATGTGTGTTCTCGATGTGCGCGAGGCCCTCCTCTGACGCGAGCACAACGAGTAGCTTTACCTTTCTCACTGTGTCGCGTGACTATTCGTGCAGATGCCAGAACGAGTGCTACCCACAAGGAATTCCCCAGTCAAGCAGCATAGACAAGGCTGCTAATGCAGTCCCACCCGTAGCAACGAGCGGATCCAAAAGAAAGACTGCATCAACCGGCGGAACAGAAGGTAGCTTGGAATAGTCTGCAAACGCAGTATCAATACGCAGCTCTCCGGTAGCGTAGATACGCACATTCAACTGGTTGCAAGCTAACTTTCTCTCGGAAGAGACCAAGGTGGTAGACTGGTGCTGCACTGCGCCTATATGAGACCTATGCTACAAAATGCGGGTTTCACATACGGGAAAAGCCTCAGAAGCGCATCCGCCATGCCTAACCCAGCCCTCAGAATCGGTGTCAAGCCAATACGCGGCTTGATTACGGTCCCCGTGAATGGTGCAACGGGAGTGTGCTACCGACGGCCGCCATCAGGGACGCTTGGTGGTCAGAATTGCACTCACCCCATTGAAAGACTCCTGCTCAAGGTCCCTTGAAGCCTCTACTCCCAAAACAAAGCTGATGTCGTGGATGCCCTGCGCGCCCTCAGTTGGTGTCACAGTTTGGTGTTGTATGACCCACCTCACGGAAGTCTTTAGAACTGGTTGACGCCAACCGGAGTTGCGACAAGCGTGCATTGACGACGGGGTGCGACACGACATTTCGTTTTCCTGGCATGTCGGACTGATGTCAAGAATGTATTATAAGGTCACTACAACAAGCTTTCCTTATTCGGCGTTTACACCTTATCGATATCAACAAGCTCATCGTCTCTTATACTCGCAGGGCTTTAAAACGCGACCGCGAGACGTAAACTCTGTCCATTCATGCTCTGAAATCATCCCTCTCGCCACCTTTCTGAACTGAAAAAGCGTAAAGTGGCTGTTGCAATCGTCCTGTGAATCGTGTCACTCATAGGCAACTGGCAGCATTGCGATGCTAGTACTTACCTTGTGCTCAAGTTTGAAGCCAACAGCGCTAATCAACGACGTAAAGTCGTTCACACTCGTAAAGCGGCTCGCAACCTCGGCGATCATCAGTTCACCCCTTATCGGTTCATTAGTGTCCCAATTTAGCATGGTCATGATAAGCTTGCGCACCCTGGTCGAAGGATTCTCCAAGCCTCGCCTATGCATTTCGGCCAGTTGGTACTCATGAGGCTGAGTGCACACACCACGACATCGATCGTCTGGGCCTCGCCTTGGATGGCCACCTCGGACTGGGGTTCGGAACCTGGTAACGGCACCCGAGAACAGATGTCCGCCTCAATTACATAGGCACCATCAGAAACCAGGTCGAAGGACAAGACGATGAAGTTCTTTGTCAGGAGAGCACGGCCGAGTGCAGCGTCTCCACATCCCAAGTCTGCGATCACTGTCTTGGGAGGGTATGTCGATAACTTCGAAATGTAGTACGAAACTGGATTTGCTGGCCAAGACTGCACTTGACGTCTGAAACCGACATGGTACTGCATAAAGTGAGCCGACGCAAGATCGTAATCGACCACACTCACGTCCTCGAACATCTTTGAATCCTCCTTCATCATCTCGACTGCTTCATGACTACTTGACTTGTACAAGGTTTCATTTAGCAGTCTAGACGAAGGTTAGGTTGCTCGATCTCCAAGTCAAAGACAAACCTGAATCGAGCACCGTCTAGACTTTTCTTCAAATTTCGCTGAAGTGGGGTTAAATCGTCCGCGGTGGTGGAATGTTCAGGAGTATTCCTAGACTGGATCGCATGCTTCGAGTTCTTCTTTTTTGCCTTCTTACCTGGCAGCGCGGCTTTTGTGGAAGCGGAGGATGTGTCTACCGCCGGAGGGACCGGGGCTGTCGTCTGCTTATGTTCATGATTGGACGACTGGGATGGAGGCTTGTTGGGCCTTTTCCGTTTCTTTTTCTTCGATGGACCGTCGTCATCGAGGGTATCGCTGCCACCGAGAGAATGTACTAGTTTGTCGAGGTTGGTCTGTGCAGAGCGAAGTAGTTCTTGTTCTTCCGAACTGGCTACTGCAGCGCGCTTGCGTTTCTTTGACTGGCGCTGTGCAAAAAGTGGAGCAGATGGCGTGGACCAGCCAGGAACGTCGAACAAAGCTGGCATCGAGTTGGTTTGGTTCAACTTGTTCGAATGTCACCACGGTCCTCGAGGAAACAATGATCGCCGTTTCTCTGGAAAAGATGAACAACGCGGACGCCGCGTTTCTAGTACAAATCGATGCCCGCACGAGTCTTACACGCCTCTCATGATCATGTATCGTGTCTGGGTGTATAAAGAGACCCACAACCCGGCTTGACACGCTATGTCGTGGTCTTCCCTTTCACTCTCAGGTCGTGATCAGTTCTCCAATATGAACGGGTCGAGGAGCAGAGAGATCTCCCCACCCTTGGCAACTCCAACACAGAAGAAACTCAAAATCGGCAAGTCCCAGGCACGGGGTCCGCTCTCTTGGAAGGATTTGTTGGATCAGTCTCAGGTATTTACGCATCGTTGCGATCAGTATGCACTTCTGATCCAGTGTAGAATGGGTCCCCCTCGTCTTCGATACCCGCAGGTGGTGTGGATTCAAGTCCTGGATCCACCAGGTATTCATCCGCCGCTCCGGTTGACGCGGGAGTGGTGCGCGATTCTTTTATCTCGCCTTTTTATATTACTGAGTTGATGCAGCTGTCAGCCTCTGTCTCCACCACAAACCCAGCGCCAACCATAGAAATGGCCATTCCGAAGACTAACCCGCATGCTGCATCAGCGGTGCGTCTCTTTGCTATGGATGCAGTTGGCTGACAGGTTTGACGGTGTCTTCGCATCGGCTTTTAGAACTCGGAAAACGGCACTGCGTCGTTGTCCCTCATTCCATCAGATTCGGTCTATGTGCGTGCTCTTTAAATCGTATGCGTCTCTTCAACACGCGTGACAGGAGGAGCTCGTCCTTCTTCATGATGGCACAAATGACACCGAGGGCCGCAGTAAAGATCACGAGCTTCGAACTGCACCGATAGTCACCCGTGACGCGTATGTTGCTGCGGGATATCGTGATAATATGACACAGTATGGGGTTCTAGGACGTGCTTTGCAAATATTGTATGTCGACTCTCGGTTCCGAATTCTTCTCTGACATGATATATCTTTTAGCAATAAATCTCAGGCATACTTGCCAACAGACCCTCGTCTGTATATCAACACGGTGTGAACTGTATATCAACATTTTGCCTTCGGAAAGCTCAAATTTGCCCTATTGGTCACAGAATGCCCCGTTCTCCGCAGTCGTCTGCGGAGTTCAGGGATCTGGAAAGTCTCATACTGTCTCGATCCTCCTCGAGAGCATGTTTATTCCAAATTTACGTCCTCTCGGCTTCTTACAGAAACCACTCTCTGGCCTCGTTCTTCACTTTGGCGAAGGAGGGCCCAGCGCCAGGCCAAGCGAAGCCGCTTGGATAGCCTTGTCTGATCTACCCACAGTAAACACCCCTTCTGTCAAGGTCTATGTCTCACGGTCGTCGCTCAAGACGATGACGGCTGTTTACGCCCCTCTTGGAAACCGGGTAACCGTCGAGCCTCTGCTTCTCAAAAAGGATGAGCTCGATGCACAGGCATTTCTTTCCATGATGGCCGTCGGGTCGTCTGAGTCCGCTCCCCTTTACATTCAAGGCGTCCTTGTACGTAGGATAAATCACCCCACCTCTTGTTGAAACTGATCAGTTTCAGTCGATTCTTAGAGATCTAGGGGAGAATTTTAGCTACGATGAATTCATGAAGCGACTAGCTGACAAGAAAGAATCATTCAACCCAGCTCAACTGACCGGGCTGGAACAACGGATGGCTTTGCTAACGTCATTTTTGGATAACCGTCCTCGCTTCACTCCACAGACCCAACGATTCGTGGCTGGACAGCTCACTATTGTTGATCTTTCTGATCCTTTCATCGACCCTGCTTCAGCATGTGGACTGTTCGAAATAGTCACTCGCTTGTTTGTCCGGGCGGAAGTCGGGACCGGAAAGGTGCTTGTTGTAGACGAAGCTCACAAAGTAGGTGATTGTCAATGATCGCTACGCCCCTTTCACGGACCCTGCCCGTCTGTAGTACCTCTCACCCCACAAGTCCGTATCAGGCCTCACGAAATGCTTGTTGACGCTTGCGCGAGAGCAACGACATCTCGCTATGCGCTTAGTCATTAGCACGCAAGGCAAGTGTCCCTTTTTCACGTCTGCGCCTCGTTCCTTGTTCACGCCACCATCCATCCCCAGAACCGACAGTCGTTCCTCCCGTTCTTCTCGATCTGTGTACGGTTGCCATCTTGCACCGGTTCTCCTCTCCGTCTTGGTGGGAGCACCTCGCGAAGCACGTGTCCGCCGACATCTCCGCAGATGACGCTTTTGACCGGGTGGTTAGACTCGAGGTAAGGTGCTTTCTGCGCGGGGCATTGACGGTAACTGAATTAGCCATGTCGTTCAGACTGGGGAGGCTATCGTCCTCGCGCCCTCTGGATTCGGGGTGTTCCCGGACGCACCGCAAGTATCAGCCACTCAGGGGAGGACCGTGGCGTCGACCCAAATCCCCAAGTTGAACCAGTTCGGGAGGCGGTATATACTGATGAAAACGCGCCGGCGCGTCACGAAAGATGGGGGTGCTTCGATACTTGTCGTAGAAGACTGAAGAAGCGTCCAGCTATAACAACCCAAAACCATGTTTACGTTCAATCCACAGTGCAAAGGTTCAAATACAACAAAGAATGCACGAGTGACTTGTTGCATGCAAAGCATATGGAGATATACACTTAGTCTAAGTACACAACACAACAGTGATATTAAGTAGAGTATGTACAGCCTAAGGGTTCAAGGAGAAACTTGGCCCCAGGGCCGTGTCCGTATTCACTACGAATTTATGTTATTTTCGGGGGAGAACAGTTCGGCATGCGTGTCAGAAAAAATGTGCATCAGGTGTAAAATCCATGTGGCGGGACCGATTAGTCCGAACAGTTGGGTAATGAATAGGCAGATCCAAAGTGACGAGCGCACTACTCAACACGCATTGGGCTACCTGGAGGAAGTGTCTTCTGCGCTATAGGATTCGCGGTGTCCACTGCCGTCTTCTTGTTTCGACGACCCAACAGGGTTGCATTGTCCAAGTCCAGCTCAAACCCTTTCGGGCCCGCGCGGCGGCCGCGATCACGGGGCCCAGCTCGCCCATCCCAAAGATTCCTCTCTGGTATTTTATTCACGATTGCAGGCGCATCCACCTTTCGTGCTGCAGCCACTTTCGTGTCTGCTGGAGCCCCGGCTTGACCTCGTCGGTGGCGAGCCTCGTTGAGCAGACTTTCGTCTTCGGCAGCATCTTCATCGTCCTCATTGAGCCCATGCAAAAATCCTCTCGGTCCTGCACCGCCTCGTCCATTGTAGGCGCGGCGGCGAGCACCTTCTTCCTCCATCCGGTGTACTGCATACGTGATATCGAAGGCTTCCTTCAGGGTTGCCAACCCAGGGGAGCGCGCCGATTCGATCCCACCATGTGCAGCGGTCAATAGCGGTGAGTCAAGCGGTGGAGTTCGGGGATAAGAGTTGGGTGTTGGAGAAGGTAGCGGAAGAGCTGAGTTACACCATGGGTGCGCAAGAAATTCGTCTATGGTATACCGTTGAGCTGGGTCTACGCAAAGCAAGTGCTCTATGAGGTCCTTTGCTAGAAATGCGTGAGATCAACCAGTCAAATTTCCAAGAACTTTGAGGATACCTGGGTGACTGATATGATCCCAGAAAGGACTCAGGAACGTATAATATCCTCGAGCAACTTTTTCGGTCAGAACATTGATGCTCTCGTCATAGAATGGAGGGAATCCGCAAAGAAGCGTGTAGAGAACGCAGCCAAGTGCCCACATGTCGACACTTTTTGAGTACCGTTCATCCTTGACGATTTCAGGGGCGGTATAGCCAACGGTCCCGCATGGCGTCATGGTCTCCTCGTTCCAAACCACTTTCGACAAGCCAAAGTCGGCAATCTTGACTCGCCCGATACCACCTCCACCAACTCCGAATATAAACTCCCCCTCGTCCTCTTTGTCATCATCGTACTGACGTCGAATGAGTATCTTGGAGGGTATTATGGGTATTCGTTCAAAAAGCAAATTCTCTGGTTTGATATCCCTAAATGAGCAGGAGAAGTTCACGGCGACAGGTCCGATACCGTTTTCTGAAGGAGCTCACCGATGAACCACGCCGCGCTCCTCGTGCAGATATCGGATGCCATGGGCAACCTGAAGGATGACGTGCCTCGCAAGATTTTCGCTGAAGTAGGTAAGCTTAACAATCTGATGAAATAGTTCCCCTCCCTCCATGACTAGAGATGTACGTGAACCAAAACTGTCTGATTGGAGTAGAGGTCGACTTACGTTCGAGGACAAGGAAATAATAATCTGGCGACTCGGAAAACGAGAGTAATTTGACTATCGATGGATGATTCATACCGCGCATTATTTGGACCTCTGTGGACTATTGAGGACTGCGTTGTCTCTGGTATGTTGAACATACCTTTGAGAATATTTGCACGCTTGACGCAAAGAAAGCGTGATTAGTATCACGGCATCGTATTTGGAGCAGAAAGTAGGGATGTCACCTCTGTGACGCGCGGCTTTTTCTTAAACTGGGGGCTGAGATATTTTTCGCCGGCCTTACAGAGGGACGATATGTGATATGGGCGTGGACGAGAACCGAAAAGGATGATAGAATGGAGTAGGGTGGAGTAATATGAACTACTGGAGAACAAGCTCGGAAATGGCTACTTACTTGTGACGCATTCAACTCGTGCTTTCGGACTACTTTGACTAAGCACTACATTTAGGCGGGCAGGATCGACATCTATATTATATTGCACTCACCAGCCACTTTTTCGCCGGTAGAGAGATCAATTGCCTTGTAGACGTGCGAGAAGGCACCACTGAGGACGGTGATCGTTTTAGTCCATCGGATAAGGATACAGTGTATACTGACTCTCCCATCTGAGTTACGAGCTTGAAGTTCTCCAGACCCCTATACGTGGGCAAGTTTGACTTCGGATGATTTTCCTCCGACGGGGCAACCATTTCTCCTTTCGTACCGACTTCGGGAGAAGTGTGGGATTGTGTGGGTTGTTCTACGGGAGGTACTGCGGGTTCGGGATACAGCGGCAGTGCTGTAGGACCCAAGGATGTCTGCGTTGGAGATTTTGTGTTCTCCTGGGTGTCAGAATCGGGTTGACGATGTTTGCGGATGAGATCTGGCCGACGTTGAAGGTGAGGGTCGGAGTTAGATTGCGGCCTTCGAAATAAAGGGAGGGA
>JBBPJL010000566.1:0-15877 GCA_038088675.1 Xanthoconium separans | reverse complement strand
TTGGTGACATGACTATCGTGGATGGGCTGCTTCAGATCGGTACTTGGAAGAAGTGATGTCAATCTTACACGAAAGTGATCAAGAGTAAAAATATGTACTTGCGTCAGCCGCCTTGGTTGCCGCGTTGCATGACATTACTGTCATGACAAGCACACCAGTGGATGAAACACACAGGAACGTCGTCACAGTTAGACTTCGGATAAGGGAGGGGCGGTGCCAACTGTCCACGTTAACAATAATATATGGCAGGTGGAGTCCGGTGTAGCAGGGGGCTGTGATGAGCCGAGTAGCTGGTGCCGCCCAGGGTTAATTGCAAAACCTGTGAAACCACACCTGTTGAATGCAAAATGCATGGTAAGCACACTTACCAAACCTCGTGCCAGTGAGCTGAGCACGGGTGCGCAGGAGTAGGGATGGCACCCTCTGTAATTAGTTTTGGCAATGGTGACGTGGGGGATCAGTTAGTGACCATATCTTTAGGATGTCCTGATCAATTCATCCGGGATGAACGGCGTCTCAAGCTGAACTAGTTAGAGTCGCTACCAGACTGAAACGCTGAGACAAGACTTCCAGGCCAACCCTGAAGGCCTGACGGTCGGATCATCGTGCCGACATGGTCCCAGTGCAGCAGTCCAACAAGCGAATGCCAGAGAATCGCCACATACTCAGGCTTATGAACCGCGCTTAATTGGCGGAAGGCCTGGTGTATTTGAAACCGACGTGAATTTTCAAACTCAGTTGACGACTGTCGCCATCTGTCACCGACACCGACAGAAGGCCAAGCTGCGGAGCGGTGAGACTACTACTTACCAGAGCAGCGATTTGTTATTCACGGCGATTGTTGCGAATTGTTCAGCGAAACACAGTTCAAGTAATACGGTACATCCTGCACGCCTTTGCATGGAAAATATGTGAATGTCTTGATCGGAGCCAATGCATTCAAGTTCGGATCCCAGTCGCGGGGACCAAATTTAAGAGTCATCGGATGTTGATGAACCTCAGTCCTGCATATGGAGTAGATGGTACTCAGCGAGGTGTTATAGTGTGCGCTTCACCCTCTCCAACCTTTGAGCTCTGAGACGCGAACGACTCATTGGCGTCGAAAATGGTGAGAGAACCGATCTTGATATGCATGGTCTCTTATGCCAGTCCAGTTCAATTGCAGCTACAGACTTGCAAAGCGCTTGCTTCGCGAGGGAAACTAGGTCCACATGACTGTCTATTTATCTATGGTATTGTGCGATGTATCAACCTACTACTATCAAGCAATGAAGGTTCATAAATAAAGGGTGAGTGTTCAAAGTTTCGGGATTGATTCAATGTCGATCAGATGAATACGTTCACAACGCCACAATCAGTTGCCACCGCGCGAACGTCATCGCGGCTAACAGTCCGCTCGGAGGTCCGCTCACGCCGAGCAAACCTCCCCAGAGGCAGTACCCCCCACCACCAGCAAGTCGTTTTGAGGACGTGTCCCTGTCCTGTCCAGCATAGCATCTCACGTGAGTCGGAACCTTGCAGTGTTGGCAAGTTGCAACGTGACATCCGGCGGCGTGAATGGTCTGTCAATGAAATCATATCGGAGAAGTCACCAGCCAGCTGTCGTCTTCGGTATCGGCCCTGCACGTCCTCCCTGAGTGTGTCACCTGTGCGACTCGGAGGTGTTGGGTCACCAGACGAGGCGATGAGATATGCGTCGCACGGCAATATGGAAGGTGCGACAGGGACGAGTCACCGCCAGATACTGACAAACTTGAATTGTTGTCAGCGTGCATGGAGCCGAGCTCCAGTGTTTTCATAGGGAACACATACGAGCGATATGAACTCTACTGGGTGACTTTTATTCGCCGCATCGGCTGGCCGATCGTCGACGCATTGACAGACTTATTCACACAGGTTGCTTCCTACACTGGGGACCTTCCCGAGGCTAGATTCGATGCGAGTCTTCCGTCCACTGCATTTATTATTTTTCAGGACCAGACTCTCAGAGGGTGTATTCAGTACGAAGTAATATGGAAATGACACGAAGTCTCTCGGTGATGAGTCACTGATACATGTGTCCTTTTTCACACTTATCGCCAAATGGAGTTGTGCTGCCTTCTCTTCTGTTGACTTTCGGCTCGTTCCTCGGTGTGGTTTATTGGGTGTTCTGAGTCGTAACTTACGTACAAAGCAAGGACCTCCGAAGCTGTCCCGTGCCATCCTGGAGGATGGCTACGTAACTAGCCAAAAATTTTCCAAACGCCTTGTGCCACAACCTGCCATGCATCGTGGTTTCGTTACCAAGTATCCCAGGAGAGAATGGCGACACACCCACTAGCAGGAAACATCGATGAATTCCCACCCTGCCCACTCTCGATCTGCATACGGTCTAATCCTCGGGACCAACTCGAACGACAACCGAACCACTGGTACATCCAACCCACATTTCATCGCAAACATTTCTGACCGTCGACGCAACATGCATACGGTCGCGATGTCGCCACAAATATTCAAGGCATGCAAGTACGGCATCTTGTCCACCATCATGTCCAGCGACGTAACCTCCTTCTGAAGTGTTGCTATCATGACGCTCCACATGTTCCAAATGGTCAACGACCTCACGTTTTGAGAAATCGCCTTGAGAAACTCGTACAGTCCATCGTCGGTGACGCCCCAAAGGTAATGAAGCGTTACGTGCGTGAGCGTCTTGGCGGACGAAGCGGTCAGGTACAAGAAGTCCTTGTCCGACAAGTCTGACTTGCGAATACAAAGCTGTGTCAGCGTACACACGGGGGGCCGCATTGAAAAACGCCATATTCCGATGTTTCCCGATTCGAGGTCTTCAACCGTAAGAGAGATCAATGTTGGCCAGCGGGACATGCAATATGCAAGCTGCACCCTATTGATACTGTGTGAGGAGTGGGTGATCGATTGGTCTGTCCAAGAGGCACTTGTAAGAGATAATGATTGCAAGTAAGGAAGTTCAGGGAGGGCTAGAAACCGTGCATTTGCTAGCCACGACGACGAGTAGATCAACGATAGATGTAGATGCCACAAGTTTTTCGTGGCACCAAGAATTGCAATAAGTGTTGGGACAAGCTCAAGTGATTTCTTGGGAGAGGGATGGTGCTGGCACTTTGGCACGCCTTTGTGTTGGTTATATCAAGGTGATGCACACCAAGTCCAAGATCTGGGATTTTGCTTAGCGCCTTCGCAAACCCCCAAGGGTCCAAAGATTGATCCGATTCCAAGAATCGACTTCTCTTCCACTCCATGTCCTCCAAACGAGTAAAGAGCACCTTCATGGCGCACTGCGACCATTGCTGGCACACCTGCGCAAACGACAGGAGGTCGTGTTGCCATTCACATTCGCATGATTCAACGTTTTCGAATATCTTCAGAAGAAGTTCCGTCGGAAGAAAGGTACTGGTTGTCCTTCGTCGAGGACCACCCACGGGATTGAGTCGCACAGCGCGAGTCACTGCCACGGATACAGATAGTGTGTCTGGAGTCAAGAGGTGCTTGCTTTCCAAAAGAGCATAGACGGACTCGCGATTCAGGTGGCGCAATTCCGATTCGGCCAATGACGATACAGGGATGTGACTGTACTGAAAAGTGCCATCGGCACAAGGGAAGACTTGCAATACGACAGTGAGCAATGAAAGAGTGAAATCATTTGGAGATGATTGAATGGTATGGTCCTTGGAGGTATGGATAACGGGGTCAAGCTGTCGAATGGCCAGTACACGAGTAGTAGGTGAGCATCACAAAACCGTCACCTCAGACATACCCATGTGTGTCGTGCATCTACCCACGAAGCGTCACGATACAGTACGATCTCCACGGAGGAAAAGTGAGGTTGCAATCCGTAACTTGTATCGAACTTGATGACAAGTGTCACTGTTACAGCGCCAACGTGGTCGACGTGAAAATGATAACCTCGATTTTCGGGGGTGTTGGACAGACACTCCACAATTGGCGACACTATGGTAAATATGCTTTTCTTGAGTACTTCAAAAAGTAATTTCAATCTTACATTGGTCCTCGTCCATTGACTGCGTGATCCGGGAGTGCGGCTGACGGGCGTGCGGATATGACAGAGCAGCACAAGGGCAGGCTTTGCGCCACTTGCGCCCTGATCCTCTGTGACTTGGCTACTAGTACCAGCTACTTTCTGGGCTGCTCCAGTGACAATTTTGACATTCGTGACTTCTGTTTTTGTTGTCTCCGTGACGGTCGGTTCTTACTGGGCTCCCGTCGAGACAGCCTAGCTCTCAGAATTTTCGCACAACCACGTTTGCACAGGGTCCGAGGCCAGAGCCTCCGAATGGACCTAAGTATGTGCTACCTTTGCGCTAAAACGTTACTTATACTAGTTTCAAGGTCACACCTCAGATCTCAGAAACTGGCTCCATTCAAAAATTCTATGGGTTTAAATATTTCTTTACATGAACCTAATGGCCACCTCCTTTTGTTCCTTGAACTGTGCCTGTACTGTCAACGTCCTGACTTGTCAAAGCAGAGATCGCTAAACCCGCGGCCGCCGGATTCCGAAATCGTAGTGACGCGTTTTATGAAGAGTAGCGTTTGTCAGAGTAACGTTGCGCCACTCTTGCACAAGGTACACCAAAGTGAGAATGGATTCAATACTGAATCAGAGAGGTCACGGTCAAATCGATACCTTCTGCTGGGGACATTCTGGGCACCGGTATGTCTGTTTCCTCAACTTTCCAATTATTCAAGTAATCGCCGGATGCATTGATGGAGCAGAAGGAGACAGGGAGAGTGAGGTGGCGTTCTGCATCCTTATCGTGCCTTCCGAACACACGAACACGCCAGATCTCGACTGACCGTATGCCACTGACAGCACTGAGAAGCGGACGTGGTCAGCTGCCATTCTTCCCTGCGTTTGGAAGGTCCCACTGGCGCGCCATGTCACTTGACTCACTTGCCTACGCAGACATTGACATTCGAACATATACCAGCAATCCGAGAAACGGAGACATTGCCAGCTGCGGACCTTCGTGGCCGTGACGACGAAGAGCCCTGCCGCACATTGTCATTTGCCTAGGTAGGACATTTACATTTGGATGGCTACGAACTGATGCGCTGACAAGCTCTCTAGAGTACTCCTAAGCTATCTCAGTTCCTCGGGGTCACATCGGAGATATTGAGCCTGCTAGTGTGTGCCGGTGGATTCAAATTTTGAGACTTGATAAAGCCCATCATCGTCCAAGGACTCGAACGTCCTTTCTCGTTCACTATACCATCCAGGATGCCACAGGAAAGTTATATAGATGTCTTGATCATCGGCGCCGGCCCTGCTGGATTGATGTGTGCAAATGCACTTGCAATTGCAGGTGTCAAAGTCAGGATCATTGATAAACGGTACTTGATCTTCACTAGTCGCGATCCTCGCAAGCGATTGAGTGCTAATTGGCCTCAGCCCCGCAAAGGTTGCAGTCGGTCAAGCAGATGGTGTTCAACCAAGGACGATCGAAGTGTTACAGGTAAATTACACAACCCCTCTCTCATCACCTTCCCAACTTTTGGAATAGAACTATGGACTCGCGGAGCGCTTTATTCGTGAGGGGAACCAAATCCACATGTCTGTACGTGAACATTTATTTCTCCGTGTGTTTGACGTTCCTGAGCATACGTGGTGCCTCAAGGCTTTCTACGTTCCTAGCAGTTCCGGAGGAATCGAGGTGTGAATTGCGTCCCGTTCGGCAGTGTTTCCCGACATCTAAATACAAATCCTCCAGTATGCAGGACGCAGCTCGAATATTATCCCGCTCACCAGTACGCGTTATCCGTTCGGGGTGCGAGCCTTATCGTCGATTTCCCCCTCGGTATTGATTCACAACGGGTGCCTAGCTCACACTTCACCAGGGTGCAATAGAAGCTATTTTCATTGATGTTATAAAGGATCACGGTGTGGAAGTCGAGCGCCCATGCCAACCCGTGGTTATTCAGATTTCAAAGGACATCGATGAACTGTTAAATCCCTCGTCCTATCCAGTCAAGGTACGCGCAACGTAGGGTTCTTTCGTGGTTTGGTATACAAAGATCAATGCAGGTCACACTGGCGCACTTAGATGCGATAGACGATGAAAGAGAAGAAATTGTATATGCAAAATTTGTAGTTGGAACTGATGGAAAGTCCAGCGTGATATCTTCACAGGTCTAGCACTGATATACAATCTATAGGAGCACATTCGTGGGTGCGAATGACTCTAGGAATTGAGATGGAAGGCGACCAAACAGGTAATCTGGCGTCCAGGAGCACTGGCACTGTTTTCCGTTGCCTGGCTGATCATACCGACTAGACTATGCTTGGGGTGTCATAGACATGATTCCAGAGACAAACTTTCCAGATATTCGTAAATGCAGTCATATCCGTTCCGAGAACGGGTCCTGCATGATTGTTCCGCGAGAGGGGGACACAGTTCGTTTCTACACCCAACTCTCAGACGTGGACGTCATGGATCCGACGACCAGAAGAGTTGATAGGAGTAAAATTACTCCGCAGAAGATTGTTTCCGTAAGGATTTCTAAGAATCAACGTGCCGTGTCATCTCACTGATGGGTGATGGTAGGTCACGCAACAGATACTCCACCCATTTGAGTTGGACTACCCGAAAGAGATAAAGTGGTGGACAGTTTATATCAGTACGTTTTTCCAAAGTTTCCTGCCAGCCACGATTGTGCCAACCTAGGAGCCGGTAGTCGGGCAACGTGTAGCATCCAGTTACTCCGTCAAAAATCGTGTTTTCATTGCTGGCGATGCGTGTCATACCCATTCTCCCAAAGCTGGTGAGACGATTCTTCCCATCTGACTGATACAAGTCATTCACACATCAAATAGGTCAGGGTATGAATGCCAGCATGCACGACACCCATAATCTCGGTATGCACCATCCCACGTCATCGAGACCGAACTCAGAATCATCTAGCTTGGAAACTTGTACAGGTGCTCAGAGGATGGTCCAGCTTGTCGCTCCTGAAGACCGTAAGTTGTGCATTCCAAAGAGTTCTGTACCCGTTTCACCCCTTTTCGTCTAGTATGAACATGAACGCAGAAAGTATGCGCAAGACCTGATAGCATTTGACAAGGAATATGCAACTCTATGCTCCAGAAAGCCGAGAACAGCGATAAACAGAGACGGCGTAACCCAGGAACAGTTCTTGCAGTGAGCTATTCTTGTGTATGTACCTCGAGTCACTACTCATCAGGTCGTCGCCAGATCATTCCAGACACACGCAGAATTCAAGATTGGGATCGGTGTATGTTATTCCCCATCCGCGATCGTGGATCCCAAGCACCAGAAATACGCAAACAGACTCACTGTCGGGCAAAGAATGCCCCCGCAAATATTTATACGCGCAGCCGACATACGTCCAGTTGACATTCAAGACTTGCTCCCCGCAGACGCTCGGTTCAAAGTGTTATTCTTCGTGGGCAACTTGACCGAGGCACGTGTCAGCGAATTAAAGTCTCTCGCAGGACAACTGAGCAAGCCGACAAGCTTCCTTCGCAAATACAGCCTTGATGGGAACGTCTCGACTGTATTCGACGTGGTCACGATCGCGGCAGGCAAGAAGGAGGACATAAACCACTTGCTCGTCCCGGTTTTCTTCCGTTCTCATTGGACAAAGTAAGTGATTCTTTCATCCATGCACTCGCAAAAGACTAACCAACTGATCGCTGCAGAGTACTTTTGGACGACACGGATGTGACGGGAAGCAAAGGCGGACATGGATATGAGAAATTTCAGATTAATGCAAAGTGGATCACGGTCGTTGTCGTTCGGCCGGACGGACATGTAGGCGCGATCGCTCCTTCGAAGGACATCGCAGACCTGGACAACTATTTTGGTTCATTTTTGCTCGGGCGAGGCTACTGGAGAAGTAGACTTTGATGTTTGAACGTACGAAGATGATGGTGCATACCTCGAGTCCATGCGATAGCTAGGGAGTGCCGCCAGTGTGATCCACATCGGCCAGTTTCGGAACGGCTCCACCTTGACTTCCAGTCGGTATTCCAGAGATGTTGGTCGGAAGGGATTCTTAAGATATACTCAACGCCGTATTTCTTCCCCTCTTTCTTACTCTATATCTTCTCGACCACTCTAGACTAGCCACCCATCCAGCCCTCGCGCTATCCTTGTCAAACTCCCTGAGACGTCATCTACCACTCGGATTTCAAACGAGAAAAGAGCACTTCCGTGCAGCATTGCGACCATACGTACGCGGCATGCTTGCGCACATGACAGCAGGTTCGTTTTGCCTTGCACAATCATCCAGGCGCTCGAATATCGTCATAGAAAGCCCCGTCGCAAGCACGTCGATGGTCATCCTCTTGAATCGATACCGGGCTGGTCTGCCAGTGCGGAAATCGGGATCATTGTGAGACGGGCAACGGTCGGCGATCTCTGATAGTGAGGCTGGACATCCACTGTCGAATGGCCAGCAGTGCCAGCATCAGACTCGGTGTAGCACGGCATCGTCCAGCTAGGACAAGCCTCATACGCTGTCGTCACAATATTCACAACACAGCACGATCTCTGACCGAGGAGAAGCGACGTCGTGCTCCACCATCGAACACGACCCCGAGCATCGTCGTTTTCATCTCGTAGTCAAGACGGGACCTTCGAAGCGCAGTCGATGCAGTTATCTGAATCGAAGCAACGCGTTGGTGGCGCCGGTTCGATCGCTTCCCGCAGTAGCTACAATGATTCTACTCTAGGTTCAAACGACCAAGACGCTGTGCATACGTGGACGTGCTCACCGGAGTACCTCGCTTGAAGACCCTGTTCCGATGCAAGCCACGTCAGCAACGACACACACGAGGTCACGATTCTCTTGCAAAACCCACCGGTTCGGAACATGCATACATCACACATGTGAACATAGCCATGGCCGAATCTCATATCCCCACTACCACCACAGGGCCGTGGGGGAGTACCCCACCAGTGCACTTGGCATGGTCTCCACAGGGGTGTCGTATCATGCACGCACACCGACGAATCGCACATCTGCGCAAGGGATTCGGAAACGAGACACGTGGAGTGTACAGTGCCTTCGAGACGTAAACCAAGATCTTCATCGTCAACAGTGACAGATCTGAATGTGGCTGTTTTGAACGTACCAAACACATTGATGTCTCGCGGACCGAACCAGTAAGGCAACGAAATGATACACGACGTGGTTCAAGCTAGAGCCGAACTGACGTTGCAAGTCAACTTACCGACCTCACGGCTCCTCCAACGTTCCTTTCCCTCCATTGAATGGCACTTACTTAAATGACCGTAAACAATAGGAAGCAAAAGGAACTAGCACACGCACACGCACGGTATCGCCGATTGGACGGACAGAGAAACACGTCCTCGTGTATGTAATGCGACCACAACCCCTTGCATGATGTCGAGGTCCCATTCCAAACGCCCGCCATGCCGGTGGCACCCAACGTTCCTCGAGCATATCTGGCATCTGTAAACAGTGTCGGATCTCACTATCAATTTCAAAGAGCCATCACGTACCGCGAAGCGCGAAAATCCCGACCAGCAAGTACCGCGAGGAAGCACGAATTGGAGTTCAGCGACAAGAACCAAAAAAGTTGGCCCTGCAGGGATGCACGCTCAAGAGCGTGAATGTGACGTCCAGTTCCAGCAGGCCAACCAACCGTGATGTCATCATATGTATCTATACCCTGCGTCAAACACGAAACAAACATGGAGGCCGGGAGGGCAGTGTACCCACAGCTGTGCACCACATCGAGATAAGTACTGCCAGTGCATGATCTGATCACCGTACTATGATGGATCGTGTTTTTTGGGGCCCCATACTGTACGTACCATGACGACGTCTTGCCAAGCTCGACGCATTCAAATCCACCCCCCAAATCTCCTAGTTGAGTACGTACTCGTTCCACGCACGATGCGTCCCGATATCAACAGTTGACACGACCGGCCAGCGCAGAGACGTGAACATCCAAGAAAATGAAAACGGGCTTCTTCGCTGGACGTAATAGAAGAACCCGGTCGAGCTTTATTCCAGCGTGCCGCAGAGCTCTACTAGTATGGATACTTCCGGATCGGATCATCATCACGAGATCAAGATACGCACCCCAATCCAACATGATCGTAGAGAGGACTTCGTCGATTCGTATTTGATCCGGCCAGCGAGCCCGGGAGGAACACACATGTACGTGTGAGCTGAACGTTCCCGTTATGATATGTATCCTGTTCAACGTTGAACGCGCGTCCGAATCCGAGGAGTGACAACAAAAGGTGCGCATGTTGGCGTCGTGTCGACGAGGCAATGCCTTCTTCGAACGCCACCAACCGTGGCATCGTTTCAAGTTTTGAGCGTCGTCGTGTCGAGTGGGATAAGGATATCGCATACTATACGTCTGGCGGACCCTCGCGTTGAAAACGCCGTCCAGTCGTCGACGTCCACGCAAACAAGTTGTATCTCGATCACGACCCGCGGACGCCGAACATCGGGATTCTTTGTTGCGTTTGAGATATACACACGTTCAACGTATAGTAGTTGAACCTCGATTCAGAAAGCGTGCATGTCCGCTGAGCACTTCGCCGGCACCCGGTGCCGGCTCCAACTTGAAGCTTGACCGCGCGAAAAAAAGGAACGGACCGTAAAGGGAGTCGAACTCGCAGGCCTCAACCAATAGCGGAGTGTACTTACCGTAGCCAGAAAAAAGAACATGATCCACCCCGCATTCTCCAGAGAGCTGTTGTAACCGTCGGCGAAGTGGGTCCGTACGACGAAAATGGTCTATGAATCTGATGGCTTGACGTGAAGTGCAAGTGTAGTGCAAACGACATGAAAAACTTGTCTGGGAACAAAAAGGCCCACTTGGCTATGAGGCCAAACCTCCAGAAGGTTGCAATAACCATCTGCGCTAAGTGGACAATCTACACCCATGACGAAAATGACCATAGCGGAATAACACTGTAGCTTTTCTTGCACATCCCTAACGCAAAAAAAAAGGTCGAGTCAGACTGATCGAAAGAACACAAAGGCCTGGTGTCACGACGGGCGATGCACGGATATCTCTCATTGATACCAATACAGACAACCAGTCAAACACCAAAATATGTACCACGTAGATATGAACAAGAGGGAAAAAAATATGCGACGTAGAAAACGCGCATCAGGTATACCCCTGGGTCACCACGAAAACACAAAAAAGGGACAAAAAGGAGAGACGTCGAACGACGAAAACGTGTATACCTTTTACCAATATCCGTCACTGTCCAAATGAACTCCCGCTCCTGCCTCGCCCCGTCCAGTTGGCACTCAACCCACCTTGCACCGAGCATCCTTCTCCACCCCACATCGGTGCCGAATCGCTGCGCGATCGTAGACCCACTACCTTGTTCCCACCCATACCATTACCCATGGACACGCCAACACTCGTCGGCGACGATGATCCACCCGTCAAGGTCATGGGCGAGGGTAGTTTGATATCTTCCCCTGTTGGCATCACGTCCATCTCATCCCGCGCTCGCTCCAACCCGTCCTTGATCTTATCATTCTGGGTCCGCGCACGCTTCTCCACGTGACCGTCGTCCGTGTCGGGTGTGAGCGTGATGTTGGGTTGCCTCGATATACGTGCACCGAGATGGCTTTGACTCCTCGTGTGACCCGGCCTTCGGGCACAAAAGTTGGGTACAAGGTCCGGCGCTGTTGGGGATGACGAAGGTGTGTGAAAAGAATGTGCCATTTGCGAGGGCGTAGCGTTGGAAATGGCGAGTATAGGGAGGGTCGTGTGTGCGTTCAGACTAGAGGATTGCGATTCGCGAGAATGAGATCGAGAGTGTGAGCCAGCAAAGGGCGTGGGTGAGGTCGGTGAAGTGATGAAAATGTTTGGAGAATGTTGTTGACGTGTCAGTGGGTTTGGCGAAGGTGAAGGTGACGGCGATTGGATTGGCATCGACAAGGGTGAAGGAGAAGCATCAAAGGACAGAGAAAGCTCGTGAAGCTCTTGGAGAATGCTCGACGGAACTGAATATCTTGCTCAGCTGCAAACAGTACAAACAAAATTAAGACTTACTTCCGTCTTGGTCGCGATCTATGTTCATGCTTGTGGTCGGACTACTGTTCGCCGCCGGACCTGCACAGGCACCACCTTTTCCGCTGCAGTCGACCAGTGCCTTGACAACACCAACGAGCCTCTCGACTCTTTTTCGCTCCTTGATGATCTCGTTTTCCGCCCACCGCTTCCACTCTTCTCCAGACGAAGGCCCGAAAGCATTGAATGCAAAGGCAGGTACGTTCAATCCGCTACTTGCCCCAAAATTAAAACCTGGACTCTGAGCATCCCACTCTTCCCCGCCTTGACTCCCACTCATTCCGATGCCTGACATCACGGATGCATTCAGACCGTCCTCGTCTTCCCAATCAGCATCCCTTTCACCATCATCACCCCCCAGATTTGACGACGATCTCGAGTGCGTAAGGCCATGTCCGCTTATCAAAGCAACCTGAGCGCTGGGTGAAATATGAGATTGGGAACCCTGAGCAGAACCGCCAAAGTTTGGCGAGATCGCCGCTGGTCCGCTGCTGCCTTGAGGTGGGGCTTGGGGTACACGGCTGCTTAATGACCTGACTTCTCGCCAGAGGGCGCAATTCTCTTCGCGGAGTTCGGCTAGAAGGCGAGCAACTTCACCTGGAAGTTCGACACTAGGTAGGGATATCAGAGCTGTCTTTAGGCAAGGACGAATAAGAAATGGGCACACCGGTTCCTTTCCCTCGGATCAGGTTCTAACGCCTTGCGCTTTATAGCTTCTAGTAAATCTGGCCGGCCACGCAAAAATTTTGGATGGGAAAACTCCCAAGTTTGGGATGTAGAAGATGTCCGTTGAGCGCGTGGGGTCTATTTTGATGGTAACCGTGATCGAGAGCACGTTTTGTGATCCAGATATGCGCGGCAGAATGTGCGTATATGCAAACAAGCAAAAAAGAAAAGGGGATTATTACGACCAAGAAGAGGAATGGCGAGCGCAGGTGACGGACCCTATTAATTTTATGAAATCCATACATATTGAGTTGACGAACAAAGGACGAAAACTGCGCATACATTGAGCAAGAAAGTGAGAACATGGAGGGAGACATACATTGTTGTGCTTGAAATGAGACCCAAGGATGCTCCTGCTGAACTCGCCGACGTTGGACACGACGAAGCTTTTTGAAATCGCATATTTGAGCACTCGGGAGGATGTCCATGAGAATATGTAAATACCTTGTCCCTAATTCCGTCCATGTGATGAAATGCTGCGATTTAGTATCGTTGATCATGCTGGGGAAAATATTCATTGATCAACACGTAATTGACATGGGAAGGGTAACTTACTGATAGAGTTTCGCGACAAAGTTATTGGTACCGACGGACTTGGACACGATGCTCTGTCCTTGGTGACCTGACAAACTGGAGGGTTTCGAGTGTGTGGTGCCTATAAACGGGGATTAGGACGTGATGGAGTATGATTGAAGTGAATGATCACCAAATGGACCACTGGGGGAGAAGGAGCCAGAGGGACTGGCCAGATCGTCATCCGAGGGGTCGTCACCAAGGCCAGCGAAACTGGTGCCCGCGCTGTCAAGGTCGTCGTAAGGAGATGTAGGGTTGATGTCGAGTTGAGGATGTGAGTGTTGGGGAGAGTGGGAGAGGGATGAGCGGGAATGAGAATGGGAGAGGGAATGGGAGTGAGATGGGTGAGAGGAAGTTGACGACGCGGAGGAGGTGGGTAGAGGGGGGGAGGAAGCGGTGGTTGTGATGATGGGATGAGGGAGGGCATGGTGGTTCTGTGATGAAGAGTAGGAGTGTGACTGAGAGTGCTGGTGCATGCTGTGTGCAGACGCGGGAGAGACGGGGAGGGTGTTGGTAAGGCTGCGTTTTCTGGGGACGCTCTTCTCCGGGGACGAGCCTGTGCTGGGCCGTCTGTGTGAGAGGACGGGGTCTGGGGTAGGGGAGAGGCCACTGGATTCGTCAAAGTTGTAAGAGAACTGAGGTTGTGCAGAGAGAAGGGGCATGGATGGAGGTGAGACGGGAGTTATCGGGCCAGAGATGGAGGATGCACTCGAATGGGAGTGGGTGTGGGTGTGGTGAGGTTGATGGGGATGAAACGAGTGTGGAATGAGTTGGCCAGGTTGCGGTGCGATGGGGGAGAGGGACGGTGGCGATGCAACTGAGAGGCCACTGAGGTTGAGAGAGAGGGAAGGGGTCGGACGAGGATCAGTGGCGGATGACGTCGACATTTGTGTCGGGAAGAAAAAGGTATTCGGTGAGACTGGGGAGGGAAATGGGATCGGCTGTTGTTGCTGTTGCTGGGCGTCGAGGTGAGGTGGCCAGACGCGCTGGGAGGAGGAGGACTCTGTGTAGTCCATCGTTGGGGAGGGGGAGGAAGACCAAGGTGGACTGCCCCTCTTGTAGGTCTCCTGCACTGCCTTGCACCGTGCCGTGCGTGCTTCTCGCGTTTTCCCTTTTTTAGTCTTCGGCATTGCTTCGGCACCCGCTTCCCATTTACAGCTTGGTAGACCGTATCACGTAATCAAACATCCTCCCCCCACACCTCCTTCACTGCCTTGGCACTCACCCGAGGTGGACGCATAAATTTACACCATCAAAACGTGCCAGATTCCTCGAACATATACCGGATCACCTTTCTCGCTTCCTTCCCCCCTTCCTGTTATCCCACCACCTCTGATCACGCCACTAGTACCCAAGTCACCGTGATACCACTCCAACCTTAGTAGTCCCTGAGACGCCGCAGGGCCCGTGCACACGAGTACAAACAAGATAAGCTCCGTGTTCTCACCCACGCGTCTAGACACCCACAAAACACATTGACGTCGTCCAATTATACTTATCGTAAGATAGACCATAAAACCTTCTCGCTTCCATATCCAGTCTGAAGGTTCCTCATGGCCATGCTTTACGAGGCAAACTCTGTGCTTCGATCTGCCGTTCTTTTCATATCCCGTGACCTCTATTGCATACCAGCACCAACCGGCGCAAATTCATTCCTCCTCCATCGATCACTTCGACCAGTCAACAGCGTGACGGCGTCCATCGCACGTTCGCCTCAAGAAGCACGGGCAACACTCCCTTGTTCACTCAACTTCGTGCTGCAACGCGTTCCTCGACCCTTACATATCAATATCCCCTTGATGATGACATCATCCTTCTTTCCTCGTTTAGGCTACTCTCATCAGAGCTTAACACCACATTTCTCTGACGCGACTGACCCGCCTGTCGATCGTCCCGACTCTTACGTCCCTCAAGAAGGCAGTACTCTCCGTTCTCGATCATAACACGCACATGAGGGCTGCGGTATCCAATTGATTCATATCATCACTCGATCCTCAATTACCCATATCCGTCCACACACGACGGAACAGACAATCAGTGGCTATCCACATGAGGTTGTCTTCACATTACCGCGACCTTGCAACCCGCTCGTTCTCATTGTCATATCATCACTCCGCAGTCTGATGCGTACTGGTACAACGTGTGCATGCCCGCTTGATTCGGAGAAAACGGGCACCAAAATCTTGCCTCCATTAACTTGAATAAGCGGTCGAGCGGATAGCCATCGGCCATATAAAAGACTTGACCGGACCATCACAACCGTGAAAGACATGAACCAGCGCCCTATCCCTCCTGCTGGCCCTGTGGCACAACCTACCAGTACGGAGACGGCCATTCTCCGGTACGTAAATTGACCCTTCCATTGCAACTTCTAGGATGAAGCGCGCAAGAATCCGACATGACATTCTCCTTTCGATGCAGCGGTGCACTGTATTTGACCCAGTTTGAGATCAGCGCATCAGTACCGCCATGATCCTACAGAGATCCTGCTTTGGTCAG
>JBBPJL010000565.1:0-15909 GCA_038088675.1 Xanthoconium separans | reverse complement strand
GCTTTCATTTTCCTTTCTTTGTTCCGAGCCTTACGGTTCTCTCTCTTCCTTCTTTCCACCAGTTCCTCGCCCTTTCTCACTGCCTCCGCCCTTCGACGCCTCCGTTCAAACTCCTTTCTCTCAAATGTTTCTTCGTCGTCATCGTCATCACTCTTATAGAGCTGCTCTAGCGTCCATGTCGCCATGTCGTCAGGGTTGTATGCGACAGATACCAGTTTCCCGCAGGATATATGGGTCATATCGAAGCGCAGAAATGATGTAACCTTTCAGGGGGTGGTGGTTAATATACCGGAAGATCTGCAGAATTTTTTTTTTCAGTGGCAGTGATTTTTTTTGCGGTCTTTTCACGTCATGCTGGTTCCGTCAGCCCGATAACACACGTAAACAAGTAGTGTCACCGACCTTAGCCACCGCCCCCCGATCTTCCTTACTCTCGCCACGCTTGCGCATCATGCCATCATGCCACACCTACCTTGACCACCTTTCCGCCCACGAACCACGGCAATGACCGTGACATGGCGCGACCAGGACGAGGACGGCGCAACGCACACAACGGCACCTCGATGGCACCACCGTGCCCTCGTGTTGGCTCTCGCACGTGAACTCGTCATGCAAACCCGACAAGAACAGACAAAGTTCAGCTGGTGATGACCATATCATTTTTTCGGCTTAAGCTTTCCACTCCCGCTCTGGGAAACAATATCTCTGAAGCTACATATGGGGACGCACGAGAGGAGACAAACCCTTCAGTGACACAGGATTGACGTCGGTGTCTTGAACTTCCTTGTCGTTGTCAATATCTGGTGCTTTCTATCTTGGTATCATTTTCTTTTATTTTGCATTAGTCCAGCCCTGTCATGCTATCGTGACAAACCTCAATCATCTCCTCTTATCCTACTCATCTCATCTGTTTTATGTTCATACCAACCACTATGTCCACTCACACCAGGTAGTATGTTGAACTGTCGAATTGTCGGTGTATCAATGAATTTTGGTTGGTCAGCTAATACATGGTCCCCGTTTGTCCCATTCCCCATGTTGAACGCAGCAGTGAGTACAGTATGTGCATTAGACACCGGATGTCTCGGGACGCGGGAGCCTGTGGTGAAAGCGCCACTAGGACCGATGGGCACCCGATGCTTCCGGTGGTTCTTATGACATCCTGAGTGGAACGTGGTATGAAAGAGCAGCTTCCTCTGCCCTGAAGAACCTTTTCTTAACAGAAAAAAGAAAGAAGGAAAGAGAGCAACAACAACAACAGAGGATTAACAGAAACGAAACGATCCTGACCCGTATAACCAGATCCTTCCGGTGTCGGAAGAAGTGGAACTAGAAGACCCTGCCGAGCATTTCAACCTGGTACCAAAATTGGCCGACATCTTTACCAATCTCACCCTTAATGATCCAGGCCGCAATACATAACCATATTGCACTTCAACGGCAATATAACAAGGTCTCAAATCCCCCTTTACCTGACTGGGGTGTACCTGAGGCATCTCTGTCAAGCCACGCTTGAAGTATACGATGCTAAAATAACTTATGTTCCGTATTCAAGGTCCTTCAGAACTCCATATTTACACTGTTGGCGAGCCATCAGGGTGGGTATAGATAATGGTTACCATGGATTGATACCACGAACGGGCTGCCGGAGTTTCAATCCCTAAGCACATTCCTCTCATCACACCACTCTTGCAGCCAATTAGATATGCTTGCACTTCCAACTGATCTGATCAGCCGGATCTTTATATTTTGCCTGCCTGCCTACTACTTCTACATTGTGCCTCGGAGGCGTCACCCTCCATTGGTCTTCACGGAAGTCTGTAGACGCTGGGCAGAGATTGCGTATGGGACACCAGAACTCTGGTGCTCCTTGAGTTCTCCTACATGGTCAATTCACCACAGAGTGTGGCTGGAAAGATCACAGGCTTCTCTCCTGTCTCTCCAGGTTCAGATTCCTTTGTATTCACCGAAGAACATGAGAGATCAAGTGCAGCAAGATCTCAGACTATTCAAGCGACGAATCAGGCGGCTCAGCATCATAGCCATCTCAGGAAATCAAGAATATATTCAGGAATGGCTCGACGACACACCAAACATAGAACATCTCTCTGTCGATGCGTCTTTCAATCCAATAGAATACTTCGACTCCCTTGGAGATCCACGTCGTCTCCACACCCTCATTGTGGATAACGTGATGTTCATGCCACCTACTTTCCACACACACCCCTGGGCGTGCAATCTCACAAACCTTGCAATAAATGCCCCATACGAGGAGACATTTGGAGTCAACCTCCTTCACCAGATTCTGTCTCACTTTCCCAATCTCGACACTTTGGTTTTTGGCCATGCCAATTTCTGTTACCCTCTTCTGGACGATACAACCGGGGGAAAACTCACTGCTACCCATCAAAAGCTCCGTAGGCTGCATCTCATATACTCGCTCTTGCTCAATCCAAAGTGCTCTCGGGAGCCTCCTTCATTTGTCCTTCCCAGTATACGCCTTTTCGAATTATCACAAGGACACGATTCACTGGAACATCTTATGGAGATAGGGCACCAAAAGCTGCAGGAATTGGAGAAAGCTGGACTCCCAGGTAGATCCTGCTCTTTGGAGTTGGAAAACCCATACATGACCCTCAAGATATTTGACATGGGGTGGCTCTACATCACCGACCTCAACATCAGGCTAAGTCACGAATTTGACCTGTACCATGGAATTCTGCATCATTGTCCCAATCTGGACAGTCTTTCCATTATCAGTTGCAACTCTCTCCCGCGTTGTCATGAAATATTCACCCACGCACAACTGTCAAAGCTACAAATCCAGACCAAAGGTGGAGTCGACGACTTTCTGATCAAGGCAAATCTTCCCGGCTTGCAGTACTTTTCTATCACTGGTCCTATTTCAATTCTGGATGATGAACTAGAGATACTTCAGTCACGCTCTAGATCTTTGGGAATGGTTATGGTCAATGGTAAATCTATTGAATTGACAAGGTATAAAAATCATTCTTCACAATTTTTATCTGGTTCTCAGTGAAGTGATTGTAGGGGCCAAAAGGATGATCGATCCCGATCGCGTTTTTTCTGGGACATTCAGCACGTTATTTATCGGTCCTATCTGATCCAAAAACGAAGCAAAGTTCATTGATAGACTCTTGCCGTTAGAACTGTCACCAACCACCTAGGAAACCGGCTTCCCCCCTCCCCCCCAAGCATTATTGTTACTTTCAGTCGAAATGGCTTCTTGGCCCTTGAATTTCCCTGTTTTCCTTTCTCGCATGCGGCAAACACGAGGGTTCGACCACATCTATGAATCCGCACACATCATTAGATCACCTCGAAACCTCTGAAACATCCAAATTCTCCAATAGAATGGAGGATACCCTTGTTTTTTTTCTTTCTTCTTTGAACATGATTCTGTTTGTAACATACTGCGGTCAGATCAGTCGAAAAGCCAGTTCCGGGAATGCGGGAGAAACCCACCTCAAGTAGTGTGAAACAACTAATGAGCAATTCATTGTCTAGATCGCAGTATCACATAGGCTCGGACTCATAAACTTACTCTTCAATTTACCTGGGGTTCCACTGATGTGCAATTGAGCTAACGTTCCGTAGCGATGTTGATTGATTCATCATTGCTTCCAACAAAGATAAAGCGAAGAAATGTCTTACGGGATAATCACGAAAAATGGTACATAGACAAGTGAATCTGTTCCCAGATCAGTCCTCTTTCGAACACCCTCCTAGTTCCGGAACTGATTTCCAAATGGAACTAAGCCAGACATCCGGAAAAACTTGGCAACCGCCTTTGACTCCGCCTTGTCATGTTCTCGATCCCTGAAACAGAACATTGTTATGTATACTGCGGGTGTTCTGTCTCTCTGACATGATAAAAAGGCTGATGGCTGTTGATGGGACCGTGAGGTCATCAAATGCTCCATTTATGTGGATTAGCTGGACGATCGCATGTTGAAACCTACATATTATTGTGCGACCAAGTTATCGGTCAACAGGGAATCCCCTTCATATTTGTTTCCAAAGAAAGCAATAAAAAGGGTACGAACCCAGGGTGAGGTTAGGGTTTTCGTTCAGCCATGGAACAATCGGAAAGGCGAGGAAGTTGTTCCGACATGATTCAGGTCCTTATGGATCGACAACTTTGGACCAGAGATCCATGCGAATCCTTACGAATGAATAGCTGAGCAATATAACTGCCGAGGAATTAACCGTGGCCCAGGTCGTTGCTCTCTACAGCGCTTATCTACTATGAAAACTAGGGTGTATGGGTGGATCTTAGCTTGTGTTCATCAGCAAATCATGACTTAGCTGTGCAGTTCTGTAGGACCCTGCATGGCATGGTACACCAGTCACAGTGTGACAGAAAGGTCCCCCCCTGTGCAGAGCGCACAAATTTGGAAAAGCTGTGCAGTCGCCACAATGCGCGAGCATCTGTGACCACTGTGCCATTTGTACAGCAATAGACAGCTTTTTTTTTTTTCTCAGCCTTCTCACTCAGCTTCCTGAAGTTCCAAGTAGTAGAAAATGTATTATCTATTTCTAACTACAATAAATGTATACATCTATGCCTGATTCTCCTCATGATCGCATTGCGTTGTCATCGACAACCTGGCGGTGGGACGCCGTTGTGGCTGCATCGTCGCCGGGGCACTGAACGAGCCATTGCGCTCGTCGACACCTCGGGAGGGTCTAGGAAGTGGGTGGGTTCGTCGGCGCGTTGGGACGGGTCCAAGTGGCAGGCGGGTGCGTCGAGCGAGCTGTTGGGCTCGTCGACACCTCGGGAGGGGGCCAGGAGATGGGTGGGGGCGCCGCTGCTGCGACGTCGTCGTTATTGTGGTGTGTCGTCGTCGTCAACAGGGTCGTGGTGGTGACGTCGCAGTGGCAGCGTTGTCGCCTCGCTGTCGTTGTCCGTACTGGTGGTGATGGTGGTGGGTGGTGGTGACACCGCGCTGGCTGCATGGTTGTGGTCGTCATGCCTCATCCGTGATGCCGAGGTGGTGGTAGCGGCAGTCGTTGTCGTTATCAACGACATGGTGGTGGTGGTGGTGGTGATGTGACGCAGTAGCGCCGTCGTCGTCTTTGGAGAGCCAAGGCGTGACTTCAACATGATCATGTGACACGATCACTCGCCGAAATTTACTAAGTCCGTACGATATAGAAATCATTTTAAGTGAAATATATCTACTACTACTACTCTACTAGTACTACATGATGTAGCTGCACCACAGAGGTGCAGCCGTGCAGCCGCTCGCTTGCTGTGCTCGGCTGCGCATTGCCGGTTGCCTTGTGATGGCAGCTACACCCGAGTGGTGGCTGTGGGTTGCTGTACAGTAGGACTGTGTGACTGTGACTTTGCTGATGCGGCTGTGTGCCTGTTACTAAATCAGGATTTGCTGATGTTGAACGGGCTACCACGGGCGTCTGAATGATTCGGCTGCTGACTAATGTATTAGCGGTCTTCGCACTCTCCATCTCATTGGTCACCAAAGCGACGCATAGTCGACCTCTGTTTTGAAGCAACTGAACAATTCCTGGACCCGTAGGGGACCGGTTTAAGTCGACGAAAATGCTGATCTCGTCCCGGAATTCGGATCCTCTTAAAGTAATTTCAGATCGATTGTTTCCCTTTTTTTTTTTGTTCGCGATTTCACCGATTAAGAAAAAAGTTGATCGATTGTTACTAATTTCTTTCCCCCCCTTTTTTTAGGGGGAGACTCTTGCCGACCGTTAGAGCGGACGTGACGAGGGAGCTCGCAGCATTTTTACGGAAAATATTGGATCAGATTGTTTCCCCCGTCGTCGATTTACTACGTACGATCCATCCACCTCAATCTCGCATTTGGTGGTGCCCCACTGCCGAGTTTTCCATGCTGCCCTTGCACGCTGCCATCCTACACTCCAACCCTCTCATTCGTGCTAGACAGACTAGACAGTGCCGTCTTGCAACTCGGGAGAGACGTTTTGTTGCAATCGGTCAAGCCAATGTCGCTGGTATGAGGGAACTGCCTTCAGTAGGAGCTGAACTGCCAGTGGGGAACATTGGTCAGCTCGTCGGCGACCTCGTCCCCTTCACGCACATCGATGGAGAGGAATCGTGCATATCAAGGGTCGTTGAGGAGCTTGACCGACACGAGTGGGTCCACTTTACATCCACGATCTCCCAGACTGGACGTGACCGTTCGAGTCCGCGTTTGCGCTCCACGGTGGCTGCTTTACGATTCAACGTATCATGGGGTGCGATTTGAAGATCTCCGAGTTTGCGTACCTGTCGGCGTGCCATACGACCATCGGCGACAAGGACAGCCCGGATGAAATGATTCATCTCGCGGCGGCAATCAGTTCATTGGGTTCCGTTTGGTGATTGGCACGATGCGGGCGGTGGACGACGGGGAGACGAACAAGATCACGTCGACGTTTTACAAGCACATGGTGGACGCGTTTGGGCGTATTATACCCGCGCAGCTTATGCGTTGAACAGGGCGGTGCGAAGTGTGGATGTACCGTTGGATCAGCAGATTTTGTATATTCATCTCGGTGCCCAGGTGTAGTATTTATTATTGTTGCCTTTTTGCGCCTGCTTCGCGTTGTTGTCCGTAATTTCCTGGTTTCAAGTTCCAAGGTATCGCAGCAATTTACCCTAGACCCATATTTGCAGTCGACGGTCTCCTCATTTTCCTGCCGCCGGGCGGTGGTGATCTGGGTCACACCGTGAGAATCTACCATGTCGAAAATATTGTTTATGATGGGGCCAGGTTTGCCCGTAGGGCCTGTTATGATCACTTTGTTTCTGTGTCGACAGCGAGATCGGCAATTTCCTGAAAGTCTCAAAAACTACGGATTCTTTGTATTTTTGCTCTTAGTCCTGGATAAATTAGAGATGATGTATTTCTTGTACAGTTATGGATTCCGTCTGAACAAATTCACAAGGCTCGACGTGATAGACTGGTTGAATGTCAATGAGGGTGCACTGCCTACCACCACGGTGTCTAGAATCATGATACAATAAGGTATAGGATTACGTGCTTCGTAGTGTAAAATACAGGCGACATACATTGTAAGGGGGGGCGGGCGGGATATTTATGGTTCCGATTTATCCGAGCGCCTGTCTGAGCATGTATCACCTGCAATCGAAAGCGAGTGACTATCACAGAAACGACCATAAACTGCTCGTACGGATCTACTCCATTGGCGACGAATACTCGTTATGTACTCTTTTCAGCGAATAGCGAGACCTCGGAATTGTTCTTCATCAAACTATCGCGGACGGCAGTTGTCTCTTAGGTCTAACATTGATAATGATTGGACATATGCTTCAGCTTACTGATTTAACAATTCTACTGACGATGGTTTTCCAGTGAAGAAATAGAAGTCACGGCTTCGGGTTCGTCAGAGTCACTACCTACATGTAGAAGCGATGAACGATGCATTGGATTGTACAGCACACTTTATGACTCGTACGCCTCCGAGTCACTGTATGCAGATAACATGCCCAATGACGCATCGAAAGCGATGATAGCCTGAGCCCCCCGAGCGATAGGCGTTGCAGATCGCTTCCTCGGAGGCATACCCACCACATCCTCGCCCTCATCCTCCTGTTGCGCTCGTTTAGTTCCTGGCGTCAATTGATCAAGGGGAGGGGGAGAATTGAACGATTCCCGTGACGTGTCTTTGCATACATCCACGGGTGAGTAGATGCACAGCGGTATGCAAAGAAGATGCATACCTGTGGGATTAGGAGAAGGCTGTTCCGTTGAGTCCGAAGCCCCATCTGCATTCTTCTGAGGGATGGCTACCAGGATTTCTCCGACCATGAGCTGATTCTGTATATGGATAGGAGAACGTGGTACATACCTTTGCAATCGACGACCACGCTCGTCGCAACACTGGATGTCGAATGGCCTTTATCTGAAGCGGGCTCGCCATTACTATTGCTGCTGGCGTGCTCGTCCCCGTCGTTGTCGATATCACCACGTATATCGTTGCTGGTTTGATCGTTGCTCCCGTTCGTGGTATCGATGTCCGTATCGTGGTTATCCTGCGAGTGCACTCCTAGAGTGCCTGAATGCATTGGCGTTCATTTCACATTACTAGAACATGTGCATCAGATGGCTCGCCTACTGATTCGCTCGCGTCACTTGGCTCCGTGGTTGCGATCATATCCAGCTGTCTGGATACTACATTGACACCCTATTGGTGAGGCGAGGACAACATAAAATGAAGCTGAAGGCGCACTCCAATCAGGATCAAGTGGGCGAGCGTAATATTCTGTAACGATGTCCCATAGTTCTGGTAGGTCCGCAGGGGGGACGTTTGCAATGTCGTACATGTATTTTGAGCCTTCAAACGATGGATCGATGCGTTCAGTTTCGTATGCAAACCAGTCTACAAAATAAACATATCAACAAGATCACCGAGAGAAGGCGGTATGCATACTGACCAAGATAAGCCGGGTCCATCCGTTCGATATTCATATCAAACATATCACGAAATTCTTCAACAATGGGGGTATCGTGGCGCCCGATAAGCAGCTCCGTGGTGAGGTATTCATCAAAGTCCGGGGACTGATAGTGTTCTATCTCATTGACGGACAGCCCAATTGCGGGACGAATCAACGATTCGATGACGTTGTCCAGGTGCACGAGTATTTTTGCAAGCCGAGGAACAAAGGCCTTGTATTTCTTGCCTGTATTCTTGTTGAATTTGAGATACAGTTTGATGAGAAGGGAGAGCCGCCAGAGAAACCTCACGACGAAGTCATGGTAGGACTGTGGCATGAAGGTCCGATGGTCGGTCACATTGTCGTGAATGTTTGTTTGCTTGACCTCGAATATATTGTCATTGAATGGGTGTACGGTATATATCACCTGGATGATATAGTCCATATGGTTGCTTGTTGGGGTCTTCCGTTCCCATAAGTAGTCAGACATGCTGAGGGTTGGTGGAAAATGTGGTGGGTTGTATGCAGACTAGGGAAAGGTCACGCATCGACGCGACATGCAACAATACCACTCGACCAAACACGGCCACACAATGAACCATATATAGAAATAACTGCTCAGTGGTGATACCATAGATATATCAGGGAAAGTTTTGTATACATTTAGAATATTTTCCCATCACGCAAGAGACATATGAATGAGAATACATCATATACATCTCGGGTAGTACATTACCCGCGATATATAGCACCGAGCAGATACCGAGCAGAGGCGCTCGGTGTGCGCTCGGTGTCATAGAATGCATGATCCATACATGCCCATTAAGTGATCGATACAACTGACAATGAACGCACAAGAACACGGTAGCGCTCGGCACAAATTGGTGTCACAGAATGCATAACAAGATGTTATTATACATTCGTTGGTACGTTGCACACCAGACGGTATATGAACGAGAAAGTATCATATACATAATAATGCCGGGCGCTCGGTGGCATGATACATGGACGATTGTGTCATATATATGCCCACGGCATTAGTGCATTCCACAAGATGCAATGCACAACATCGAACCGTGTCTGCTTGACCTCCACGATATTGTACTCCTTGAATGCGTGTAAAATGCTCGCAAAGCATATACGCAATGTAAACTAATATGTCAACGACGAGCCCATTGCTACCAATGTCTACAGGCTATACTTCAGAGGAGCTTGACCAGGAGAGAATCACACGATCACCCTCTCCTTTCTCCTTCTCCTTCTCCTTCCCCTTCTCCTTCCCCTTCTCCTTCCCCTCCCCCCCTCCCCTCCCTGTGTTCTTCACTCTCGCCTTCCTGATGTCCTTACCTGTACCCTTTCCTTTTCCCTTCCCCCTTGCTACCCACTCATCGTTGTCTTCGCATTCTGCATCGATCTTTCCCTCTTCCTCACCCTCCGCCTCCATCAGATCGTTTTTCTTCCCACCGTTCGCCCTTCCCCTTCTCGCTCTTTTCCCCTTCTTGATCCTCCCTTCATCCGTCACTCCTCCAACGTTCTCGCTGCTCATGCACTCCCCATCTTTGTCTCCTGTGTCGCTATCACTGTTGTCATCACCTCCGAGTGATTCTTTGAATGTATAGCCAACTGTGCGGCATCAGCATGATCCTGGAACACTAGAACACAAGGCTTACAGTTGTTGTCCACGTAAAAGGGTGGGTCGTAGGCTGTTTTCATTTCAGTCAGAAGCCGCTTTGCTGTTTTCGCCTGCCACGACGCTCTTTGGAGCGTATACAGTGTCCCCGCCCCAGACCAAATAACGCCTAGTCGAGCTTCATACGCTGCCCAATCTGCGTCGCGGTTGACCACGAACGGACCGGAAATATTACAATAGACTTACCACATTCTCCAACATCACTGCGATTGATGTTACGATCGTTTGAACGGCGGTAGTCCCGCACGTGCTTCGGTTCATGACGACCAACCCAATACTCAATCTTCAGATAACTGTCGAAGGTCTTGCTACGACAGATGGGGTTCTCGTCTATGTGGCGTTTGGTCTCTGCTACGAGGCGGTCAAATACCTCATCCATGTACCACAGAATCATTCGTAGATTTTTCCCCAATGCGCGGGGAATCTGCAACTTGTTACCTAAATGCAACACCATACGAATACACTCTTCTCTCCAAAAATAGCGTCGGACGTGATCGAGGTAGTGGTTGGGGAATGAGGCGACATGGTTTCCATTGACGTGGACGTCGAATAATTGAGAGTGCGAGGGTGTTTGAATAAGGCGCTGTGTTTGAATCAGTCGTCGCGTCTTGGCATCCCCTGGAACACTGCTGGGGTAATGAATTGTTGCCATTAGACTTGGTGATGAAAGAAGCTTGGGACACTGGGGAACGCGCCACGATTAAATTACATAATCATGTTTGTTTTTGGACAAGTTCAATAATTACATAATAGAATCAGTACGCGGTTCCAAGATGCACGCGTCGTGTGTTCATCATTACCCATTACTAGGCCCGGGAGTAACATGTCACAACGATCTAGATACGGTCCTCCGCATATCAAAATGGTAGGCTACGAGGTTTGTATTCACGCCTGCGGCTGCATGAAGCATCGTACTACACCTCTATGGAGTCGCGAGGGAGGCGCATGTGCACGGCACTCAGCGTCGCGCGTGATCCACCCCAACTGCTCTGAAGACTGTCCAGGGAGCTTAGCATTCAATTCAGGTGCGCCTCGTTCACAGAGGACACGCAACCCAACCAGGGAGGAGATTATGCAACATCTACCTTCGATAAATGCAACCTCGGAACTCAAGCGCCTCGGACTGGAATCCGAGCCAGACACGCCTCGAGAGCAGCCCACCATCGCGTATGTATCAGCTTTACTTTTCATGCGATCTAACAATGCCAAAACTAAGGTCCTCCACAGACCCATCTCTGATGATATAACCATGGGGTTCGACAGGGAAGAAGAGGACGAACACCAGCATGCGCACACCGGCGATCATGAAGACCACGCAGTAGAAGAGATGCAGATTGATACGGATCCGCAAGAGAGTGTCGGGCGAACGCAGGAGTTACCTAGAGTCAAGATCCGATCATCATCACACGTCACTTCCAATCCCTCTGCATCAAATTCGTCGTCGTCGTTTAGGATCCAGGGACCATGGCGACTTACGCGAGACTTCTCTCTATCCGTCGATTCATCAAATACAGCCTCGGGCCACGACAGCGAGGCGTGGTATCCCGCCGTGCCGTCGGAAAGACGGAAATTCACGATAATATACGTACCTGATCCGAGCCGTGCGGTAATGAAGAAAGACGCGGCTGCGAACCTTGGTTGGACCACCCGAGATATAGCCCAAGCGCATTACGAGTCCATAAAACACCTTACGGGACTTGTGTACAAGAATGGCTCGACGAAAGACCGGGTAAAAGTATTAGTTACGGAATGGGTAAGTGTAAAATTTCATTCCTGGACATTCAAGAATTAACGCAAAGTTATAGCTGTGGATGCTTCTCCAGGTGGACCTCTTTGAGAACGGCGAGGCATTCGACGTTCAGTTCATGGGTTGGCAAGACTTCAGAGCTATCGTTCTCAACCCCACTGATCACGTAGAAGGATGGAATAGGCTAGCCACGGTGGACTGCATCATTGGAGGGATAGATTATTCTGTAGACCATTCGTAAGTTCATTTGCAACCCGATCTTTGATGTCAATCACACAGCTCCACAGAGGCAAGGGTAATCATTACCAGCTCGACACAGCAGAACTCGCACGATACGAATCGTATGTCACTCAACTTGCCTCACAGACACTCTTCTGGCCTCCGATCAGGCTTGGGCGTCAGGCGGCAACTAAATGGACAACTGTGTGTCACCTCCAGATGATCGCTAACTTTCACGGGTCGTACACGCCACGGACTGTCTGTCTGAACATGGGAGAAGATATTCCAGACGACATGGTTCTGAAGCGTAGCCACAGCGAGTGCGCCAACCACGTCATATTACCGACAGCCAGTAGATACCGCCGTTCCTGGGAATACCTCAATACGCACATTAGCAAGGACGAATTCTGGATGGCGCAGGAGTATATCCAGAGCCTCGATCAAATAGGCGAATGGAGGGTGTTCATTATCGGGGGCAACATAATCAGTGTCATGCACACATACAAGACGTCCGACGAAGGTTGGAAAGGAAACGTCACTGATGCATTTATAACCTTAGATGAGATACGGTGTGCTCCCTCCGTTGTGTCCATGACCTAATTCCTGATTTAGATCAGGGAAATCTTGGAAAAGGAGCCCATGCCTATAAGAATGGCTGATTTACGGCGGAAAATAGTGAACCCACAATCTGGCGCTGCACCCATACGTTCACGGGGAAGGCGTGAGTTCATCAACTTCGTCCTAACAACCTGGAAAGATCTTGTGGCGCGTGAAACCCGAGACAGTGGCGCAAAGCCGTCCATATGCCTCTTTTGCAGGGTAGATGTCGGCATCAGAATCGACCCATCTAGAAAGGCACTACCTGCATACTTTGTCAACGAGGTGGAACGCTCGCAGAACACAAGCATCTGGTTGCGGTTTCATGATAACACCATGGGTACCTTGGCTGACACGTTTGCCATGGTCTTCAAACGCTGGATCATGGACATACGGAACCCATACATCGTGTAGCGTGGTAGAGCATGTAGCGCAACTATGAAATTCTCCTGATAGCGCGTATACCACGAGTAGTGTACAGTGGTAGTTCTGTTATAGTGAAATTCTTCCGATCCGGAAGGCCCCGGAAAGGATCAGTGGTTCCGGTAATGTGGCTCCAGAATCAGAGGGGGACCTGAATGATCTGTATGCGGTAGTGCTGAATAAGGGGCGTTCCGCGCGCGAGACCGGGAACGGAATACTGGAAGGATGGGACAGGCAGATGGAGTGAAGATAACGTCAAGGAGTAAATGCGGGGAGGGTGTGCGATATCCCACGTGAGTCCATGCCCACATTTTGCTATGCAGCAGTCTGTATACACTAGCAATCTCCTCATAGCAGAGTGCCGTGATCGATAAAGGTAAACGCAAGGCAGAAGAACAGAGTTGCTAGCCTTGTGGATGTCGAGTCGTGTCCACCACTGCCCAAACGCATAAAATGTAAGTTGGATACTTTGGGTGTGTTTTAACCAATGGGACACGGTGAGGAGGGTAGTGGGTGAATATAGTAGGTTTCAATGGTAATTGCGAAGAGATCTACGACTCCGAGTGGACACCGAACTACCGAACGCTACTGCTCGGGTTTTACAACCCGCGCGACATAGATTGGATGTCAATTGCCATATATATGATAATCCCATAACAAGCGAAAATGAACATATGACACCGAGCACACGCTGAACGCTAGGCTGGGTGACATAGGACCATGTATCATTAGACTTTGAGGTCCCAAGCGTACCATTGTTAACGCAGCATGCACGGTCATTTTAAATCGGAGTGCTAGGCAACGTTCAATGATTAGAAAGTAGCTCAGGAAAAATCCAGTCTTCGCAGTGTATATTAACGAAAGTATAGAAGTCTCCAAACATGGGTTGTCATATTGGCTTGGGGTTACGTTGAGTGCGGTAGTTACCAACAGTTTACTTATGGGTCACTGATAGGTCTGATCCTAACTTGCTCATGTTCACCAGCAATCAAAGTTTACCATAAGGCGAAAATCTCCGAAGATTGGTAGTCGTATTCGCTGGTATTAGCATTGATTTGCACCTAGTCAGAAGTCATAGCTTGACTAGCTAGGCTTCGCAGAAACACTAGGCTCATTAGGTTGGACTCGGAATCCCTGTAATTTCTGGAAGCATTTCTCGTGGGATCCTTTTGGCCTCCTTGCGGTGCAACATCGACTGCTACACCTCCCTTGGGTTCCACATTATGTCAGTACGGTTTACATCATATGAGATTACCTCCGTCTAATGAGATATCTCCCGGGGGGGGGGACGGTCCGTGGTGTCCAGATGGCCAGGACATCGACACGGTCAGACCCTACTTACTGAATTTAAACGACAAACATTGGAGAACATGGGAATGAGGAATTGTAAGTTGCCCTGTTCCCTGTAGAGCTAAGGGTAGATAAATATCATAGGTGTGGAATTGAAGGCTTCCGGAATGCAGGTAGAGGGGAGAGACTACTGACAAATAACGAGTGCTCCGACTATTCCATGTTCCAGACTCGGAACCACCATTTCCGGAATCAGTTCCGGAGCTTTCCCGCGGTCTTCCGGACTCGGAAGCACTGGAACTACTATGGGCTTCTTCCAGGGTTACCGATTCAAAACATGGAAGTCAGACCGAACGTCTTGACAGATTCAGTTCGGGATAGGGATTGATACACGTGGAGCGCTCGGGTTGTCTATTGGGATTTATGGTCCTGACTTGCAAACTCATCGCGATTTATCATGCATGCAACATTATCAAAGGAAAGGGGATTCTGAAGTATTATGGAAAAGCAGGACGAGCTGCGGCTAAGGATGGGATTGTGTTCACTATAGGTGTGTCCCCCCTCGCGACGCTTATGACTGAGGAGATACTTCTGAGACATTATAATAAGTGGTTTGATGGTGAGAATGAACTTCTGCTTTAGAAGCTGGGAGGTATCGCTGCATATTGCAGCAATGAAACCAATTGTGAATGTCTGCTGTTTTTTTCGTCAGGGTCAAAACGAATTGAAGATAGAGGACCATCATGAGCAGTGCAGAAACTGCCGCGGACGTGGCATATTCTTTGAACATATCCTAAGACACGGAAGGGAGGGAAGATAACGTCGTGGAAGAAATGTGGGGAAAGGGTGGAACCTCGAACGTGATTGCATGCCAACATCTTGCCATGCTTCAGTGGATAATTGGTAGCAGTCAACTCTGAGAAGAGTCCTACGAACCATCGGTGGAAACGCAAGGCAGAAGAGGAACCAAGCCAGTGCACTATGAGAGAGGGGGGAGTTGCTAGCCTTACAGATGTCGAATCAGCTTAACAACAGCCCAAAGGTATAAGATGTGAGTTACTTACTTTGCCGGGGTATACTAACAGCTCAAAGGAAAAATATTGGATGTCACCATGCTACCAGTGAAGTGAATTATGACACCTCGGGGAAACGGAAGAGTACCATTAGGTCTGTTACCATAGCTGAAAAACAGGTTGGAAGTCGGGGTGCACCAATGGCGTGTTTACATGGTAAAGGCGAAGCGTTACATAAGACCGAACAGACACCGAACCACCGAACGCTACCGCTCGGTGTCTTGGAACCCACAGGAAATGGGTTGGAAGTCATCGGACATATAGGGGACAATCTCCAAGAAGGGGCACTTTTGCTAATCCCAGGCAATATGACTAGCAATTTTCGGAAAATTTCACCTTACGCTACACTTTTGCTAACCATGACTAGGATAAGATCAATCCTGACTGACTACACTTTAACTAGGATTATTCC
>JBBPJL010000564.1:0-15936 GCA_038088675.1 Xanthoconium separans | reverse complement strand
CTGATTCCTCTAGCATCATGAATGTCTGTCCGATCAGATTCAAGTACCGATTCATCAGGAAAAGTATTTTGACGGCTGTCCATGCGCCATTCCACACGGACGCTACCTGTGGATGCAATGGTTTGGATGGGCTACTGTTGCGGTCGTAAGATCAGACGAACCTCGAGCGAAAGAGTAAGGAGATAATCATGCACAAGAAAAGTCCACCCTGCAAAGGCGACTAACCTTGACCAAAGGCATCAACTAGACGAAGCGAAAGTTCTGTAGAAATGCTCACTTGCGAACAAACAACGGGCCCACGACTTCTGCCGGTACAGCCATCGGGGCAGCTAAACCAAAGGATCGAGCAGAGAGGTCTTAAAGAAACCAGAAATCATGCATAGTAGACGTGGTTGCAAATGTTGGTTGCGCACTACTAGGGGGCGTTTCGGTTATCGATCACCAGTTATGAAACAAAAAACATGTCAAACTCACAACCGCAAGATTATTGCTGTCGGGTCCACGCGAATTTGTATGCCTGTTCGGAAGGATGGCAAGAAGTCAAATTCAGTAATTATCCCCCAATCGCTTGATGAACGTCAAACCATGACAACGTAATGTGACCTGATCAGCACCGGGCTGATGCGGCACCAGATTTGAATGGCAGTCGTAAGTACCAACATGATCAAGTTTCCACGATGAAAACAGCTGATGCCCCATCGATTTCAGGAGAAAATCTGTGCTAGTAGTGTAAATCGCCTCCAGCGGCTCATTCGTGGTCGAAGACGAGATCCTACATACCTCTTCAAAATTGGTTCAAGTGCGCTTCAATCCAGGAGTTTTGCGACCCAGCCGTTCCCGAGCCCACAGGAGTTTCACCCTGATCAAGTCGACCAGCGCCTCGTAACACTGCAAGATGCCCTCCTGAATGTTCGCATCCGCCGTGCACGTCGGACTCGGATTTACTGACGACAGTTTCTCGCTGGCAGATTTTTTTTTTTTTTTTTTTTTTTTTCATATCTGTCCGTTTGACCATGTCGCTGTATATATGTCAGATTGCCACTTTGGTATCCTGCCACCTGATACTTAAATTGCACTCGATCATGAGTCTCATCCGTCAACGCGGCTGTAAATATTTCCAGTTGCGGTGGTGATGTGAACATCATAAGAACGGAATAAGACTTCACCGTCACCTCGGAATGCGAAGACACACCGTCTTCGACATTGCCATGGTGTACCAGCCCTGAAATGATCCAGCAAAGGTTCGGCAAATGATTTCAAGTTCAATGTCCATTTCCCAAGTACATAATCCTCCGTGCAAGTCGCCAGGGTTCGACGCCCCGTTAGCTGAAAACGGAGCAGGGAACTTGAAATTACAGGAGTATCCGATGAAGATTCCAAGATATCTATGGTAATTCCAAAAGTCGCTCATACAAACAATACCCCTTCCATGATAGACGTTTGCGATGCTGGCCCAAGACCAAGTCGCACATCGTCACAGCCTTCCTGACCTATCATCCCGAGATGCGCGTAAAAACGTTTGGCAGCAGCGTTTGACTGGGCGACTTGCACTTGAACAAGTACAGCGATTTTGCTGTCTAGATCGGAGATGTGGTCGGACGACGTGGGGTCTGAATCAGGTCGTCGTGTTGTAGCAGCTACGAGCCTTTGGACGACGCCGTACACCATGGAACGCCCGATCCCTCTGCGTTGATAGCTGGGCAGAACGCCGAGTGTGAGAAGTACTACTGTGATGTGTGACCGAGGGACTTCGGAGCATTCCCGGTCAGCAAGCGTGCTAGTACTAGATTCCCCTATATATCCTTCGTCAAAGCCAGGTTGTGAGGGACCCATGGCCGCTGAAGCAAAGCCGACGATGGCACCGCCCGCTGTTGCAACCAAGCAGAGCTGTCGTGGGTTGATGAGAAGCTGCAGGAAGAATGCGGCTGGATAGGATATGGGTAGCAAGTTACGCTGGATGTTGGTCAGGTGAAGAGCATGATGTGGAAACACACAGGTAAACTCACATGCAACGCGCGGATATGGGGGAGGTCAGCTGCTTTCATAACACGTAGGGCGACGCCCTCGGGAAGGGGTGTTGCTTGGGTAACTTGCTCGCGGCAGCAGGCACTCATGCACATAACGGAACTTCTTGCTGGCAGAGAAACGTAGTAGTGACACGTCGACGACCAAGACAGGGTGCATTCCGAGTCGGCAAAATTCGGAAGGGACTCGACGGAACTCTCGTCATTGCAACCTAGAATTCCGTGATCTACAATGCTGGTGATATCGATCTGAGACAGTTAGGACCGATAGAAACCGATGTTCGGATCGTGGCCAGACTTTCGCATGCCACTGTCAGTCCCCGATTTGTTGATATCGTAGTCGAGTCAGAGACATCATTACTCACATTGCATCAGTAACAGTAGCGTCGGCAAAGTAAGATGCCAGTAAGTTGTGACAGTATCAACCAGTCATTTAGGTGTCGTGAAAGTCGAAAAGGTTGCAAGCGCCGAGACGTAGTGCTCGGCAAAGACGTGTGATCCGGCGTGAGCACGAGGTCTAGGCTTGTATTCAGTCCTAGTAACTAGGGTGTACCACTACCGTTCGATCGACACCTCCACATGTCTTTTGCGACCGTACCTCATTATGCCATGCGTGCAGCGCGACTCGCGCATCCCGCTCGGCTCTTCTCGACATCTGTTACTGCTCGCTACGAGAACGTGCTCGTGTCTAGACCACAACCTGGTGTAGCTCTCATCACCCTCAACAGACCCAAAGCACTCAACGCCCTCAACGCTGCCCATTTCCAAGACATCGCTAGCGCGCTGAAGGAGGCGGACGATGATGCCAGCGTGGGGGCTATGGTGCTCACAGGTTCGGATAAGGCGTTCGCGGGTACGTGATGCACACCAACCGACTGCCCTACTTGATTGACACCATCCCGCCCAGCCGGAGCAGACATCAAGGAAATGAAAGACAAATCGTGTAACGTCCCAGCCTCTCTACCGTGCTGCGCCGTACCCTGAAACAGATCCCTTGCCAGTCGCCGAAGCCTACTCCTCCAACTTCCTCGCCAACTGGGAGGTCATCTCCAAACTCAACAAACCCGTCATCGCCGCAGTCAGCGGTTACGCGGTATGTAGCACGTCGTTCCCAATCATGCATCTCACCTCCATGCATCCGTAGCTCGGTGGTGGGCTTGAATTGGCACTCCAAGCCGATATCCTTCTCGTCTCGCCCTCGGCGCAGCTCGGGCAACCCGAGATAAACCTCGGCGTCATCCCCGGTGGTGGTGGTACCCAACGTCTCACTCGTCTCATAGGCAAATCGCGCACAATGGAATTGGTCCTCACGGGCCGTATCATCAAGGCAGAGGAAGCAGAGAAATGGGGGCTCGTCAGCAGAGTCGTGCCCGAAGACGTTGGAGTTATCAATGCTGCGGTTCAGATGGCCGCAACCATCGCTGACAAGGGGCAAGTAGCCGTCGCTGCTGGCAAGGAAGCGGTCAATGCCGCGTTCGAGCTGTCGCTCTCGGAAGGACTGAGATTTGAACGAAGACTGTTCCATTCGTTGTTCGCGACCAAGGATCAGAAAGAAGGTGGGTTTTCGGGAAGTACTTGCATCTCATGGTGATGCCCTGACAGACATCTTCAGGGATGGCTGCGTTTGCCGAAAAACGCAAACCCGACTGGTCACATTCATAAGATGCGTTGAGTTGAAAGTTGTCCTTATAAATATCTGAACCACATCCATCCGCAAAAGATTTACTCTTCTCAACCATAGAGAATGAACTAGTTGCAAGTGCCCAAGCTGTACCAGCTTTGACTAAGGTTGTCGTATTTAATAGGCAGGTTCATGGCCGTCAGTAGCAAGTTTCAAAATCACGCATACGTCAGACATTCTTCGTCGGCATCAGAAGGTTGTGGGATAGCACGACTTTTTGTGCTCTGTCCAATGCTGTTTCTGGTGTGCTGTTCCACACTGAGCGAGAGGTCAGCGATCCTTTCAATGATTACTGGAATCTCATCTCACATATACTGCTGACTTGCACCTGGGAACCCGCCAACAGGTCAGCGGTCCAACACTCGCGTTCGCCAAGATGTCACTTGCCTACTACACTGTTTGAGTTCGGGACCCACTGAATCTACTCGACGATCACATTCCTGGACACCGCACTGGTTTAGCGGGCGTTCGAGCGTTTCTTTCATCATTTTTGACATGACAACCATTTGACTACAAGGGATCAGTGTCGAACACTGATACACAAATGGTACCCATACGGCGTTCCTGTCAAGCATTGATAACAACGGTCAGAGACGCAGCCTGGAAACTGATCTGCGTAGCGACGTTGCCATATGTTGAGAACAAAAATGAGCTTTTTCTTGACGTCTTCTGGTATTCCAGTCGTTCCTTGAAGGACAAGAACTGTCGAAAAGAACTGGCAAGTTTCGCTAATGTTTTCCGGATTGGAAGACTCGTCCATTTCATTGGCCATCCGAGTAGCGTGCAAGACAGCCAGATCGGACGCTGCAGGGGTCTTTTGATAACGAATGAAGTAGGGTCTGGGGTATATGCTCGCTTGATCAAACGAGCTTGAGGGTGATGCGCGCTTACAGATGACAAATGGCGTTGATCATGACCGTCGCAATGTTGTACGAAGTCGTATACCTTTTGTACAAGGCAACCAGCGCGGGAAGATATGTTGCAGAAAATTCACTGTTTTGGAAAATCAATCACGTTCAGATTGGGTGTTCATTCCTGGCTGTTGCTCACTTATAAACCGGTACAGCCTTTGAAGAAATCCCCATCGGTATGAGACCAAGCTGATATCCACAGAGATGTTGAGCGATGCTGCTGGCGCGAATGTAGACCCACCTGTCGCCTGAGAGCTACGATTCTCTGCTCGTCAGACTGGAGGTCTGGTTCTGACTGGTCGTTGATGAGCCCACAATGTCTTGCAAGCGACTGGGGGGTAACATTCGAGATTTCCTCCGGACTCGCCTGCATGATGGAGAAGAGCCAAGAGACGTCGGTCGGTGCCAACTACTACCCAAAACTTAAATACCTGGGGGAACGAGGAATACACGTGGTAATGACGCGTGACGTAATTCGCATTGGAGCCGGGAATGCCAAATATGGTAGATTCATATGTCGTCGCGATCGCTTACTCAGCCCAATATGTCTTCCTCTCCAGAAACCATTTCGTTCTCAATCAGCTTTCGTGGTACAACACACGACATATCACTGCCTCCAGACACCCCCTTGACGCACCTAGCAGCTCAACTGGAAGACCTGACAACCGTACCTCCGACGCTCCAGAAACTATTGTTTCGAGGGAAGAAGGTCCAGCGTACGGATGACCTCACATTAGCCCAAATTGGTCTCAGGGATGGAATAAAGGTCCAAATGCTAGGCCAAACCACTCAGGAAATCACCTCGCTGAACGCGACCGAGTCGGAACATCAGCGAAAGGAGAGAATCCTGCATGAACGGGCCACCAAACCACAAGTCAAGGTACGCATTTTATCGTAGCGCTGCCCAACCTTGGTTTTCATGTCGACCCTACTACATAGGTCCGCTCGACCGCTTCTTCCACCGTCGCTTCGTCGACGTATGTCTTCCACAAGATCGAACCGTTGAGTCACTTGCCAAAGCCAGACACGGCGTTAGAGCGGTTGTCCAAGCTGTCAAACGATCCAGCTATTCGCCATATCATGCAAATACATAAATTCTCCGTTGGTGTGCTGACTGAGCTCGCTCCCCACGAAGCACCTCACCTGCTCGGTCTCAACGTCGGCGCAGGCCAATCCATCAAACTACGCATACGAACGGATGCGTATGATGGTTTCAGACCATATCTAGATGTTCGTCGTGTCCTCTGTCATGAGTTGGCGCACAATGTCTGGGGCGACCACGATAATAATGTAGGATGTCCCAGTTTCTCTCGAGTGGTACTGGTATTGATTTCTTGCGTGAAGTTCAAGGAACTCAACTCGCAACTCAACAGGCAAGTCGCCGAGTTCGAAGCTGCGGAGAAACGTGGAACACACTACCTCTCCGATTTGAGAGGTGCCTACGAGCCTTCGTCAAATGAAGAAGCCGAAGCGCTCATTCACGTACTTGGAGGAAATAGAACACCATTGGGTGACACGGTTGAGGATAGGCGACGTCGAGCATTGGAGGCTGCCACCGCACGCTTGAGATTGGAGGAGGAAGAACTAGAACGGAGCTGTGGCACGATAGAAAGATCAAACAGGATTTCACCAGGTTGATCAGAACGAGGATGTAGAAATATCTCAGTATCGACTCGCTGGAGACTACAGTAGTCTGTAGACATACCGTTTGTTTCCCCCTTGGTAAATATTACCAATGAGGCATATCAATGCTGTACAAACCATCTTGTCACTGTGTCAGGTGGAGCATGCAAGAAAGGGTTATCAGGAAGATGACATCGTGCGGCTCTTGAAAGCTGAAATTGAATACTTACCTCACTTCCGCCGCCCGCATCAGTGGCGACATTCAGGGATCATGCTGAGTTGGGGCTAGCTTTGCGCTTACAGCAATTTCCAACTGAAACCTGACTACGAAGTACACAAGTGTGCGTCACCGTTCTATCATACTATTAGTCTCTTACATAAATTGGGGTCGGTCCAGCCCGAGGCGATGCTTTCGACAAAGTTTCGGCGGGAGTGTTATGTAATTATATATTCTACCCTCCTTCGCAACTCCTTCGGACAAGTCAACATTATTTGAGCACATCGCCACTAGTACGTGGTGGTGTGAGGTGAACGTTCGCAAAGTGACGACCCCGCAACACTTGTCCTGCTAGCCATGACTGACAGTCAAGTGTCGTTGACCCTTTCAGCGTGGGGCCCAGGACTGATAGGTAGGGAATTGTTGTGGATTCCATATATCCGCGCACTCACTTCAGACCAACCTGAGCAGGGTACGCGGTTTCTAGTCTGTGCGTGCATTCTAACTTCTTTTGTACCCCGGCTTCTAACGGTGTTTCCGACCAGAATGTACGGCGTTACATTGGGTCAGTCCGTTTGCTACGTTCGTTGGTTTCCAGGAGACACTTTTCCCACAAAGGCATTTGTATGGACATCCATTCTGTTCACTCTCACACATCTGACGTGTTTTTCTTAGGTGTTCGTGATAATGTAAGTTGTATCGAGGTATTCTCCTTTGCATTGTCATAACGCCTACCCGGGCCAAAGCGTAGCGGACACTGCTCATATGGTCGGATGTACCCACGGCGTTTGGCGGGTGCTCGTGAGCTGCCACCGAGATCACTCCTGGTTCTGCCTACATGCGCTGCCATGGTAAGCATAGATCACCTGGGATATGATCAGCGTGCATTTACATGATTGTAGGGGAGGCTATGTAAGTGTCTCGTAGCAGGTGTATGGATTTATCTCATGCTCTCAACAACTGGAGATCGGGCTATTTCTCAATGTGAGACGCCGTGCAAATTTCAAGTTTTGTACTTACCACAGGCTTACCAGTGCCAGATCAACATTGCTGTGAAGAGGTTTGTAACAACTCTCCTTGCCGAATAACACACTCAAGTCGTTGGTCAGTTTTCATTGCCGTAGACTATGGACGAGTGAGTCTTTGCTGTTATACCGTTCCTTCCTACTCACTGATATCTTCACAGTCAGCGGCAAAAATAAACTTGTTACGAGTATTACTGTTAGTTTCGACGATGGAGATGTGTGTTTTTGATCTCATCTCTTTTATGCAGTGTTGTGCAGTGCTCGCAGGAGTTGGTAAGTCTGTCTACGAGGCAGGAAGCCTTTGCTGACTTGCCAAACTTGCAGCTCTTGCCACAGGTACGTGTTCTGACAGATCGATTTGGAAATGACTAAACGCATGCCGTTCCAGCGTACATATATGATTGGTAGGTATGCTCATCGCTCCCGCCGATCAAAGTTGAAGCCGCCGTATCAGCTTTCGTACTGGAACTGTGGATAGGATGATGACGAGCCCAGTAAGCCTTCCAACTTGTGTGCAAGGGGTCTTTCCTAAACTCTTTGCATCGTCCAATGCGATTATCCATGGCAGCTGATACTGCCCTGCACCTGCATAAGTGCTTTATGTGATATTCTCATATCGTCCGCCATCTTTCAATATATGTGGAAATCTGGTGTTCGCAGACATCGCAGCGTTATCCAGGATTTGGCACTCATTTGCATCCACACGGGCATATTGAGTTGGTAAGTCCATATATCTTGTCGTGTAGTTGGTTATCATATTTTGTTCCAGCGCAGTAGCGGGAGTCGCTGGTTTGTTGGTGCGTATAGAGCTGGTATGTTCCATATATGCTGACCGACATGTAAAAAGTACCTCGTTCAAGGCCGTCATGAGTGGGTGAGTTCAGTAGGCATGGTGTATGCCCGGAGTAAGTTCCATTTTTCCACCCACAGACGATACAGCATTGACTTTCTTTGTGTGTAGGTTATGTGAACTGCTTGCTAACTGTGTAAGTCCCATGATATGTCCTCTTTCTATTTAAGGCGTAGATTTGAATGTTCCAACAGGCTCAACGCAAGAAAAACGATTCGCGAACGGGACGTCAATGTCGTTGACTTGGCTACCATACCAACTCGGGCAGCCCGTGTGTCTAACTGACGTGGATTAAAACTTTGATCATCTTAGAGTTAATTTAATCTTCTCAAGCTTTCGGATGACATATTTATTGATTATCAAGATTTGTACATGTGATATCATGATGGGTAGGTAGTCAGGATGGAATACTTGTACTTGTATAATACTGCTGAAGCTATCATTGCCTGGGCTCGGAGCACAGGTGTTACTGTTTTGCTGACAGGATACATAGAGCACATCGCCTCGGACGTCGGACGTACGGCACAATGTTCTCCCAATGTTAGGGTCCCCAGTACAAGCACGGCAGCCTCGGCGAGCGCTAATCACAGTGGCAACGTTCCTCAGGGTTGGATATTATAGGTTGACTCATCTTTTCCGAATGCCGCCATTCGTTACAAATGTAGAGGGTACCCGATGTAGCCGAGTCGAAAGTGGTAACCCCCTGAGCCTGGTGTGCTCGAGCGGGGAGACGGTCGCTCAGAAACATTGTAGATACATCAATACGATACGAAATAGTATGCTACGTGCGTGAGAGCCCGTGTAAAGTCTTGTAAAGTGCTCATTTTGGCGCTCATTGGTTGGCGAGACGTAAATTTCGTAATTTCGCCTGCCCGCTGGCCAGCGGGCCCGGTTAACTTGCGCACCGCGATCTCACAGTGCGTGTGCTGCAGCTTTGGCTCTCAGTGATAAACATTACTATTTTCTCGCCCGCGTGCTAACGCGCGTCCATCGTAACTGACCTAGGGTCAACGCGTCCAACCAATGCGCTACAGATCAATCTAGATCTGAAAAATCGCCAAAAAAAAAAATTCCAAATCGCACCCACTGCTCGACCACTCAGTGTGCCCGTGCATTTCCGCCACGGTAAATTCCGGCGGTGTTGAAAGCGGGGTCTCGGCATTACCCGTCGCAACTACGAAGAACAAGTGCTGTCGATAAGCGGCACAATCCGATGGTACAACTTACATGAAAACAGATTTGAACTCTGGCTGGATGTTGGAACGTGCCAACACGACCAGGACGTCCTGGTCCAATGCTCCCGAATTAGGCAATGAGCGTATCACGGGGCTCAATCACCGCATGAACGACCCCCTCTCTAAATTGCTCTCAGATCTCAGCTGCCGGGAAAACGGATTATTACAGTCACTCGTCAATGCTGCCAGTGGCGTAGCCACCGTATGTCCTCATTGTGACCTACCATGTTGCATTGACTAGCGGTAGTTCAACCATAGGTATCCCATTGGTCGGCCAAAGCCACCTTTCCGGCTCCCGAGTAACAAACAATTCATAGAATCAGCGCTCGGGACCATGCGTTAGAGCATCATGTTGTCACGAACCTTACACTTCAAGTTAAACGTTATTTAAACACTCAATAGATGCATGGTAGTATGATGGTGGCGTGGAATTTTTGACATTCTGATTGGCTGGCTAACCTCAACGTGAGAGCTGCGTTTCCATCGCGTCTGTACATGTGGCCGTACTTATCGCGTAACATTCAGGGTTAAAGCTGAACATTGAATGGCTTGAGCCCGGCCTCGGAGCCTCAGTCACTTCTCGACAAAGTTTCTATGACTGCCAGCATCTTATCGTAAATTAAACTCTAGCGTTGACTGTTTTTCCGATGCTCGGGCTGAACCGTCTTATTTGAGCACCCCGAGTGCGAGTCTAGGTTTTCGAATGACCCTCATCAGTTCCGTCTCCACCATGGGTCATAGTCCGGTGAATCTAATATGGGCCCCGGGTTTGATAGGTAAAGAAATCGCTGTAGATTCTAGGCATGCTTACCCATCAGTGAGCAGGATACTCCGTCGCTACACTGTGTGTACACTCTCCTATCCATCCCCGCATTCTGACAACGCCACCAGAATGTATGGTGCTACATTGGGACAGTCAATTTGCTACACACTTTGGTTCCCGCGTGACCATTGGCTCATAAAATCATTCGTATGGAGCCTCAGTCTTGCTCCTCCACCTATCTGACGTCTTCCTTAGGTGCTCGTGATATTGTAAGTGGTCTCACTAGGATTTTTGTCGCATTTTGTGATGCATTTAACAAGCTTAGCGGACACCGTTCATATGATTGGAAGCACTGAAATTGTTTGGGAAGTGCTCGTGACATGTCACCGAGATCACTCCTGGATTTGTAGCCATGTGCTACCGTGGTACGTATAAATGATCCGAAATGCAGTTGACTGGTTAACAAAACCTGTGTGACCCACTAGGGGCGGGTATGTAAGTATCTTCAAGTTAATGATACACTTTCCCTTGTACTCACAACTACTTGCAACCGGAGGTTCTGCTATGGTTGAACGTGAGATGCTATACAATATTTTATCAGTTTTGTGCTCACCATCCGCTCACCAGTCCATCATCACCTTTGCGGTACAAAGGTTTGCGGCAGCTCTGAGTCAGATTAGTCACTAATTTTTCTGATCAGTTTTTACTGTTGTCGCATATGGACGAGTGAGTCCTTGTTTTTGAAACCAACACCTTGCACATCATGATTTCTCCAGTCTGTGGAAAGAACAAAGTCCTTACTGCCACGATCGTCAGTCCCAACTATCAAAATTTATGCCTCTCGATCTTATATCCCTTTGATACAGTCTGTCACAGCAATCTCGGGTTTCGGTAATTCTATCACTGAATTAAGGAACCTTTCTGACTTGCCAACTTTCCAGTTTGTGGCATATGTACGTGTCATTACAGATTGATTTGAGAATGACTAAACGCGTCCTAGGGTATAATGTCGACGTGTGAGTGCACTCTTCGTTCTTGCCAATGAAAGTTGAAGGGTCCCTTTTTAGCGCTCGGGTTGGGACCATGGATTATTTATCAATGAGTCCTGTGAGGTGGACGATGTCGTCTCGAGGTCGTGGCTGATTTATTTCAGCTGATATTGCCCTGTGCTGGCTCGAGCACGCTATGTGATATTCTCATCACATGCACCGTCTTTAAATACATGTGGAAATCCGGCTTTCGCAGGCAACGCAGTGTCATTCAGGATTTAGCACTTGTTTGCATCAACACGGGTGCATTTACTTGGTAAACCCACCCCCTCTCTTTCTCTACATCTCGTGATAACGCTCTTGTAGTACGGTGGCGATTGTCGTCGGTATCATAGTATGTATTGTGTTGGCACATTGGCTTGGACTGTCGACTCACGAGAAACAGTACCTCGTCCAGGGTCACCACTTTTGGGTAGGTGCGGTGGGCATGGTATTTGCACGAAGTGAGTGCCATCTTCATTTCGTGCAACACTTGATAGCCATGCTGACAATTTCGTTGTGTGCCAGGCTACGTAAATTCCATGCTGGCTGTGTAAGTCCTTCGCCTCACGTCCAGACCATAGATCTGGAAGTTTGAACAGGCTTAATGCGAGAAAAACGATTCGTGAAAGGGACGTGAATGTCGTCGAGGTTTCGACCATACCGGTAACTCTTTAATCTTGCTGTCATCGCTGTGCGGGTCGCAGATTACCCAGGTTGTATCACCACGGCAATTACCGCCGCATGGAGCGTCATGTTCCTTATTTCGGAAATATGTATGTATCAGATATCGCTTTCGGCAAAGAGGATTATTCATGTATCATACGATCCTACATACCTCCGTGGAACACCACGAGCGTTCCAGTCGTCGGAGTAATTTTAATAACCCATTTCCTCGGTAGCCTGACATCAGCCGAAAATGAAGCATAGGAAAATGGTGTCGATGAAAACACATGTTCAAGTACGTACAGTCGTTCACCCCACTTTGATGCACATCGTAATTGCACCTTGTCCTTGAAGGGAGCGCTTGAGTACCGATCAACGGCCCCGAACCGAGACGTCAAACGACGTTGTCTGGCTCCGTCAGTATGATGGAATAGAAGCAAAAGGGGAAAAAAAATCATTTGCATGTAGGGGTACCACTATAACACTATCCGGGATAAAACCATGATGCGACAATACGCAAGGGAGACACCTAAGAAACGAAATCAGCGATAAGATGAATGCCCAATGTGGCAGCGGCGTATGGTTTGGCGAAGGAAACCCACTAAACCAATCAATAAAAGTCCCGGGCACTCACCAATCTAACCAAACAGGAGAAATAGTAGCCATACTGGCGGCCTTACAAACCGCTGACCCGACCACCCCTATCACAATAGTATCTGACTCACGATATGCAATCGACGGACTCACCAAACATCTCAAAACTTGGGAAGATAACGGCTGGATAGGAATGAAAAATAAACCATGGCTTGAAGCAGCAGCATACCACCTCAGAAGACGAGCAGCCCCAACTCATTTCCAATGGACCAAAGGCCATCAAGGAACAAGAGGGAATGAAGCAGCGGACCAACTGGCCAACCAAGGGGCAATGAAAAACCAACATGATAGAATTGATGACACGATACCTATAGAATTCAAAGCGACAGGGATCAAACTATCAACCCTAACACAACGAGTAGCGTACCGCAGCCTAACAACAGCACACATCCCACCATACCCAAGAAATACACTGATGAACTTAGATATCACCAGATATGTGACAGAAGAACTAACTAAATGTCTCGAGACAGACCAAACTATTTGGAAAAGTACCAGACACCCTGACATCCGCCGCCAAGTGCAAACCTTCCTTTACCGTGCCATCTCAGGATCTCTTCGTATAGGAGACTTCTGGACAAAAATCCCGAACCACGAACATCGTGCGATCTGCCATGAATGCAATGATGCGAATGAAACGCTGGAACATATTATGATAGATTGCAAAGCCCCAGAACGGACCACAATATGGTCGCAACTAAACCACCTGTGGCCGTCTCACAACAGATACACCCCATCTCTCGGCCAAATCCTCGGCACAGGCTGCATCACCCCACGACCCGACAGAGACAACCCCCCAACCTCAAAGGACCGGGGAGCAGCCAGACTTCAACGAATACTGCTATCGGAATCCGCACACCTCATCTGGGTCATGAGGTGCGAACGAGTCATACAAGGTACCCGACACACCGAACGCACTACAATACAACGATGGGTCAACAAGATATCACACAGACTAAACCTTGACCGACATTTAGCAAAATCAAAAAGAGACAAAAATTTCACAAATAAAGTTAAAAATACATGGGCGACAGCCATACACGATACGCCACACCGCGACTGGGCCACCAACACTGAGGTTTTAGTGGGTATCAACCTATCACGGCCCCCTGATTAAACCGGGGAAACCGGATAGCTCACGGAGTCCCACACCCTCTGAAAATTCAGGGCGTGCGTAAGTGCATTTTCCCTCGGACCAGCTATTGCGATAGCTGCCTTAGCGTATTATGTAGAGCTAGACTAGTCAGCGACTACATAATAAATGCGCTTGTCCAAAAAAAAAGAAATCAGCGATAATCCGGCCCGAGAGAACAAGCAATGCATCGAAACTCGTGACAAAGCGAGATACAGGTAAATAGCGTCAGGGAGCACAAGGGGGAGCACACTGGATGATGTAACAAGATATGGGGGCCAATTTCGGAATGTCAACCCTTAGTTCCACGAGTTTGCGGTCATCGTGCTTGGCGAGTGCGGAGGTGAACTGGTTGGGAAATATCCCGACTGAGATGGTGATGCCAACGAGCCAGGAGGGTAAAGAGGGACCGTTGGCATGAGCTCGAAGACGTGTTGTGCGATCGCCCGCGGCCGGCCAGGTTGTATGGACTGACCCAGTGGCTCAGGTGCGGACATGACTGCGTGAATGCGGGGATCAAGGTTCATCGGCTGCTGCAAACCTCCTTCTGCGCCCGCGGCGGCGGTGCCGGATGTACCACGGCCATCCCAAATGCAACGAATCTCGTTTCCAGGAATGATCTGGGCAAGCAGACCAGTAGAGATGTGCCTCACTTCGATGAATTGCGAGTCAAAGAGGAGGATGTACGGCCAGTGCATGGCTACACGTTCTGCGGTCCCCTCCCACTCGATCGTAGCCATAGGACGGCTTGGCGCTCCATGCTCGTTGACGTAAATTCCAAATTCTATTATCATATGAGTACCAGACTGGAGGATCGCATTGACGGGCTTTACCATCATAACACAGCAGGAACTCGTTTTCAACGCGGAACATCCCCATCGGCTTGCACGTTTCGCAACGTTTGGCTAACCACTCGTGACCGTCATCCCGAAGCGGGATTGTGATGCTCTTAAAGCTAATCAGGATAGGTCAGTGAAAGACGAGCTTGGCACAGCGGGTCGACGCACTCGGTAATATCCATTATCTCGAAACCCTTGGTGTGCAGGATCGCGATCTTGGTTTTCAAAAAGACCACGTCGGACGATTCGAAGGGTAAGAAGAATTCCTAACAGGCGAAACAAAGTCAACTTTAGACAGAAAAGAATAACCACGTTACGTACCCTGTACAAGCGGAACCACTCCGACTGAGCAAGTCGTATACTGAACCCGGGTGTAAACGAGGCTGGCGCCTTGGATCGATCGTTGACCTTCTTGACAACAGGCTCCAGCACACGGAAGACACTATCGAGCTGCGAGAGCGTAAACAAGGATCACGGCTTCCCCCGATGAAATTGACCTACCCCCTTTTTCTTCATGTAAATGACCAACGTCCGGCCGCCGTGGTAACCAACGTTGAAGAAGTCAACATCCTGCGTACCATTGACTCGCTGAGGCATCTGTGATGTATGTGTGCTCTGTGGAGATGATGGAACAAGCGCTTCTATATGATAAGCGAACAGCGCCTATGCAAACATTGCATACTTTCTCAACGCCGAGTTAGGGTGAAATACTCACCTTGTCTGCCAAGACAAGGAACATCCCAAAGTCCTCCAGCATCGCACATTGAGTAACCATTTTGAGATGCAGTACACGGCGCATAGCTAACGCAAAGACCGGGTTAGATCCTCCCCAACCAGCATCCAGAAAGCTTACATCGGGAGTCATGCCTAAACCCAATCCACACGCCATCCGCGCATCCAATCGCAACCAGCGCCCTTCCGTCCGTTTTAGCTATAGACGATACTCAGTAAAGAACCTCCCAATTGCATTTCAAAGAAACTCACTAAATGGCACAGAGCACGTCACCTTTCCGGTAAATGAGCTTTCATGGTTACACAATGGTGTGACTGCGTTCGCAGAGAGTGCGGGGACGAAGAAGGTGTCCGTGCTGAGCGGCTCCATCTCAAACACCTTGTTGCATTCTTGAACAACCTTGCGCAAACCGATCGCCTCTTCCAGCTTCTGCTTCCACTCGGCCCGCGCTTGCGGAGTCTCGGTGAATAGCGTGTATAGACCACCAAGTCTCCCACTGTAATGGATGGTACAGGGGTAGACAAGGCGAGAGTCTGTGGCACTTTCGGGCACGCC
>JBBPJL010000563.1:0-15940 GCA_038088675.1 Xanthoconium separans | reverse complement strand
CCGTTATTCACTAACACCTAGCGCTCATCACCCGCGATCGACACTCAACTCCAGCCCTTTTCTGTGAAAGAAAAACGCTCGCGTAAATAGTGCATTGCCGACACGAAACAACCGCCTTCAATGCATCCAGTGACTGTCAACACCTCACATGTATTCGAGCAGCGAGATCGATCTAGTCCTCGTTCAAACCTGAATCGGTACTCTAGCAACCTCAACCACCTCTTCGATATCGCCCGCGTTTTCCGTGTTTTCCCCCGCAGGGGGATCCTGCCTTGCTTGGTCTACATCGACGAATACCATCGCGGATACGGTGGCGTCTGGGTGCCGCGAATGCACGCCGAACCCGGTATCGATGTGGCAGCAACTTTGACGATCATACAGCTCTCGTATGCTGATGATGAACCGGGGGACGAGCGGATAGAGCGATACATAACTGAGCGTCAACAGGGAGAGGCTGACGGGATAGCTCGGCACCGTGTGCACTACGGTAGCAAAGAAGGAAAGAATCTGGTAGAAACCATTCCTAGCGGCATCGTCAGCGATTGTGATTTGAACACGGGGGGAAGTGGGTTTTGGGGGGAACAATCCGGACGTACGACAAGAAATAGAGAAATCCATCTCGGATAAGTAGTTGCATGTAGCAGTTCAGCTGCCATGTCTTCGTTGCTCGATACATTTCTAATGATTGCTTCAGGGTCTGGACGACGGCGAGAATCACCAGCACAGCAGCGAGGACAAATCGCGGGCCTCTAGTAAGTGGTTCGACCATTGTTGAAAAATTAGAAGACAAGGAAACACAAAAGGAAAAAGTGGAATCTTGGACGAGTGTCTCTGAGAAGCATGGGGAAGTTAGGTGGGATCAACCATTGTACCGATGTCCGATTTACACAGTACATACCTGACATGTGGTTGGAATTATAATAGAAACTACCCATAACGATAGAAGGAATAATTTGCACCACGTAAATAAAGAGGAGGGTATAAAGGATCGTCTTCGATCGACCCCACATTGCGTAAACCCGCAGGATCATCACTACTGTGACCCTAGTCAACATAGTGGAAGGCGCCAAAGCATGAAGAACTCACGATCAGTAGCAAAAAGGAACACTACGTATGCCCAATACCCCACTATATCCAACACAAAACCTTGAAAATGTGGTTTCCTTACCGCATGGTAATTGAAAGGAAATGAATATGCTCACAGCTATTTCACAGTTTAAAGACCGTGGTTCACTCAAAAGAATTGGGTACGTACGCCTGCAGAAAAGAGTCATAAACGGAGATCCAAGTTGACACAGGAGATTCGAAGAAACTTACTTCTAGAGGACCAGGGAAAAAAGCACTGCCCCCTGAGGATGTACTTGTTGAGCGAAGTGAATGAACCCGAGGAGGGACCGGTAAACACATACTGAATGCGCTAGTCCTTGAGAATAGAATCAGAGTTAGCCATATTAGAAACACGTGCTAAAACTTGACCTACATAGCCGACAAAAGACCGATGTAACGGACCTATTGGAACAGAGTTCAGAATACATGACCCGTGCTACCAAAAAATAGCACACACTATGACAAACATTGTGGAGACCCAGGACCAGGGTTGGCACTGTAGCATTATCAGAGACATTGATGCGCGATGATAGAGAACCCATACCCAAATGTACTCGACCTTGGTAACTCGTCAAATATACAAGGGTTTCAGAGAAGAATTGGCATACCTCAGCTGAGAACGTGAGGACTACAAATTTGACCAAGTTCCAGTGGTGGGCAGACGGTTGCGGCATGTCACTCACCATAATCATATCCAACGGCTGTGACGACAATGACTAAAATCGTGTATTAGATTAATCATACGGACTATCGGCGGTCGTACTGGATGCATAATCGTCGAGAACGACAAACTGCAAAACGGACAGTAGGTCGGAGGCCATAAATGTAAGCAAAACGTGGGATGCAACGGTGTACGTGTACACCCCCAGTAAGACATGGGCTATTTATCGCCTGCTTCGTGTGGTGCGAATAGCCGTTTACATCCCGATGTGCGTCGGCGAACACAGTTGAATCAGGGAACCCCCAGATAGCGACGAAAAATCTTGTGATCTGTATCTGCCTGAAACGCTTCGGACCCACGTGTCAGAGAGCTTATGTGAGGATGTTCTCATCACCGCGCAGAAGAACAAAGATGTTCTGTCCAAAGTTCATTAGTATCTTGGTCGTATAACATCAGGGACTACGATGATCAGACCATCTTTAGAGCGCAATTATGGCACTTCTTCAGTGATCTCCGAGGGCTACGTCGGAGGGTGAAACATGCTAGAAGGTAAAAGGGAAACTCGGACTCCTCAGTGCATAATGTCATCTAATAAAGCTCAACCTTGCCGTACATATGGTCGTCCAGGCAGTCTCAGATAATGACGTGGTACATAGTACGGTAGCCATGTTCCGATGTTCGACCAATCGACCTGTTACGAGTAACGATATATGTAGCTTGCGAGCGTCGTCCCAATAGGATTGCTCGCTCTTTCGACCAAATTGAAGCATGCCAATGTGACGCGAGCCGTGGCAGCGACGGAACAAAAGTCCCCTTGATGGCCAACGTTCAAGTATAGCGCGAAACGGACGTTTTGTATCGTGGGACTCGCGGAATTCCTTTGTCGTCGGAAGTGCATCACGGCCCTTTCAGTTAGCCGGCTCCGGTTCTGACCTTACAGTTTGTCATACCCTGTCACAGTCTCATCCTCTTGGCAACTGGCAACTGAGATGACGACGGTCTGCCAAATGTAAGCTAGTATGTTCGAGAACGTGTTTCCCCGACGCGCGAGAGCTTGGTTGAATTGAGATACAAACGTGTGCAAAGTAGGAGTATATTCACTGTCTGTACATTGACGAATATTGATAACTTTGAACTGCACATTTTGAAATAAATCCGCTATGTGAGGTCCACGTCAATCGGATAGTGCGGTTATTGACCTGTACCGGTAGTGGATTGAAATCAGTGATCCCTGATGCATGATGCATGATGTCCCTATGCCCACCATCATTATCATTTGATGGTCGGACTGCCATCATTTGTTTTACTGTTCGTGCTCATGGCGAATGCTGATTGATGCTCATTCGTTTCACGTATCCCTTTTCATCATGCCCGTTCGTATATGAAGAGGCCCCAGCCAACGACGACACCACCAAGATACTCTTAGGTCCCTCAGTCTCTCGGGTGGGCCTCCCTCAAAGAAATGGCGACTCATCCGATGATTAGTCCGAGGTCCCTACTAAATCAAGGGTACGTCCTGCCCACGTCGTCCTGCACCACCCTCTCATTAATGTACCTCTAGGCGACGCTCCTCCCCGCGTCGTTGCCAGTCCTCAAGAGCGGCCTGGCTAGAGCCAGGGAATCCGAGCGGATATAGCGCCTTGGCGAACAACGGCGAACAATCTGTATTGTCCTCCGTTGTTCACCAACACCTATTGTCCGCGATCGACACTGATGCGCCCGGTCTATGTCACCACCACTTACTGATAACCCTTTGTTGTGAAAGAGAGACGCTCGTATAAATAGTGTGTAGATGTCGTTCAAAAGATACAAGAAGTATGCACGTTTTCTGCCATGGGAAGCGTCCCTGAACCGCCTCTAATGTATCTACATTCACATAGCGAGAGTTCAAACCTGAATTGGTACTCTAGAAATCTCGACCACCCCTTCGTCATCAACCCTATTTTCCATATTTTCTTCTGCAGGGGCGTCCTGCCTTTCTTGGTCGACATCGGTGAACACCATCGCAGATATGGTAGCGTCCGGGCAGACATTCGACCGCGAACGCACACCAAACCCGGTGTCAACATGGCAACGAGTTTGACGATCATACAGCTCTCGTATGCTGATGATGAACCGGGGGACGAGAGGCTGACGGGATAGCTCGGCGCCGTGTGTACTACGGTAGCAAAGAAGGAAAGCATCTGGTAGAAAACATTCCTAGCGACGTCGTCAGCGATTTGTGCTTTTCAGAAGCATGGGCGGAGGTGATGCTTTGGGGGGAGTGAATGATTAGGACATATGTACTTACGCCAAGAAATAGAGAATTCCATCTCCGGATGAGTAGTTGCATGTAGCGGTTCAGCTGCCATGTCTTCGTTGTTCGGTACACTTCTACTGATTGCTTCAGAGTTTGGACGATGGCAAACATCACCAGTACAGCAGCAAGGGCACATCGCGAGACTGCGATGAGTGGTCCAGCCATACTTGGAACATTAGAAAATGAGGTATTGCAAAGAGAAAAGGTGGAGACTTGGTAAATCATCTCTGGGGGTCCGGGAAGTTGGGTGGGGTCAACCATTGTATTGACATCCAATTTACACAGCACATACTTGACAAGTGGTTGAAATTATAATAGATTCCATCCAGAACGACAGAGGGAATAGTTTGTACCACGTAAATGAAGAGAAGGATATAAAGGATCGTCTTCGATCGACCCCACATTGCGTAAACCCGCAGAATCATCACAACTGTGACCGTCAACATAGTGGAAGCCGCACTCAAAATATGAAGAACTCACAATCGGTAGCAAAAAGACCCCCACTATAACTAACACAAAGCCTTGAAAACGTGGTTTCCTTACCCCATGGTAGTTGAAAGGAAACGGATGTGCTCACAGCTATTGCATAGTTTAAAGACCGTGGTCCACTCAAAAGATTTGGGTACGCCCGCCTGCCGAAAAGAGTCATCAGCGGCAATCCAAGTTGACGAAAGAGAGTCAAAGAAACTCACTTCTAGAGGACCAGAAAAAAAGGCGCTGCCCCCTGAGGATGTACTTGTTGAGTGAAATGAATGAACCCGAGCTTGGACCTTTGAACACATACTGAGTGCCTCAATCCTTGAGAATGAAATTAGAGTCGTATTTAAATCATGCTAACACTTGACCTACATAGCCGACAAAATACCAATGTAACGGACCTAATCGAACTTCAGAAGCCATGGCCCGTGCTACTGAGAATAGCACACACCATGACAAACATCGTAGAGATCCAGGACCAGGGCTGGTACTGCAACATTATCAGAGATATTGATGAGCGATGATAGAGAACCAAATACCCAATGTACTCGACCTTGGTAGCTCGTTAGCTCGTTAAATATAAGAAGGTTTCAGAGAAGAAATGGCATACCTCGGCTGAGAATGTAAGGACTGTGGATTTGACATTCGAAGTGGGTAAACGGTTGCAGCAATGGCATCACTCACCATAATCATATCCAACGGCTATGACAATAACGACGGAATTTGTGTGCTAGATTGATCATAGCAGACTATCAGCGATCGTACGGGTTGCATAATCCTCTAGAACGACAAACTGAAAAGCAGACAGTAGGTCGGAGGCCATAACTTTAAGCAAAACGGGGACAACTTTGATGATCAACGGGATGCAACTGTGTCCGGGAAGACATGGGCTAATTTATTGCCTGCTTCATGTGATGCGAATAACCGTTTACATCCAGGCGTGCGTCGGCGAATGCAGCTGATTCAGGAAAATGTGGCTTTCAATCTAGAATCCGAGCACATTTACTTCATATCACGTTGCCAGAAATTGAGCGTGTTCTTCTTATGAGACACAGCCCGAACCCCCAAGTAGTGACGAGAAATCTTGTGATTTGATCCTGCCTGAAACACTCGAGCGATGTCCTGTCCATCCCCATTGATCTCCGGGGAACCTGGACTACATCGGAGGGTGAGACATGCTAGAAGAGAAAAGGGAAACTCGGACTCCTCAGCGCACAGTGTCATGTCTAATATAGCTCAACCTTGCCGTACATATGGTCGTCCATGCAGAGATAATGACGTGCACGACCCACGAGTTCGCGTACAGTAGCCATGTTCCGATGTTCAGCTGACCTGTTACGAATCTGAGCTGGGACCAGTAAAGCCACGGTCCCGCACAGCGTTGGGTAAGCTTGGTAAGCTTGACCTTTTTGGCACGACCAGATCGGGTTATCTTTGCGAACGGTGTCACGTCAGAGCCGTGACACAAAAGTTATCGTGGGATCGTGGGATCGTGGGATCGAGTGGGCCGACCACCAGTTTGTGTACAACCCTGATGACTCCCTCGACCCGCCAAATACTACGTCCCATACATTATGTAGTACGACAACACCAGCCAACGAGGACACCCGCCAAACACCACCGAGCTCTTCTCATGTCCCTCGGTCTCTCGAGTGGGCCACTGTTCTCAAAAAATGGCGACTCGTCCAACGATTAAGTAGTCCGAGACATGGAACGCCCTCATCGATAAAAGGTAGGTCCTGCCCACATCGTCCCGCACCACCCTCTCGTTAATGTACCTCTAGACGACGCTCCTCCCCATTGAGTTGACCTCGGATCAGATCACCCCACAATTCGTGCAGGACCCTCTCGCCCTCTGTGGCCTCGCATCCAGGTAAAATGCCCCCGTAGTATCCTGGTCGGGTCTCTGTGTGCATATCTTCAAGTACGTCCTCGTCGTCCGATCACGGACAGCCCACACAGCTCATCTCTCTCCTGCAGTGATTCTTTCACATCCCGGTCCACAGGTCTTCCATCGCCTCTGGACCCCGTCTGCGTCGCTCGATGCACCACCTTCCCCCTTTGCCTTACCGCTACCGATCCCTCTCCCGTCCCGAGGAACGATATTACCCCTCGTGCTGGCGCCTGTGGTGCCTCAGCATCCTCTTCAGCCCGCCTATCTATTCCCTTTACATCTCTTTTTGGCCAAAGACACATCCGCCAACGTCGACTCCACCATCGACACCGCCATCTCCAGATCAGAAATCGCCATCGACTCGCCCTCAACGACCAACCCCCATGGATCGTCGAACGCGTACACCCGCTCCCCCTTACTTGGTTTCCCTTTACAACTTCCCCCCTGGAAGGAAGCTGACGGACTAGATGCGGAACCGACGCCGGTGCAAGTTGACGAAGCACAGATACGCCAAGTTCCTCAAACGATCGAGGCTACCTTGTGTGCCCTCCTATATGATAGGCAAGCAGAGACTTTTCAAGTCGAATAACCGCTTATTGATAACATGGCGGACTTGTTGTGGTCGAGCGACCCTCGCTCAAGTGTTTCAGTTAAATACGGTTCACAAAATTCTCATCACTATTTGAGAGTCCAGATTGTGTCTCATCAGGAGGACGCGCCCCAAGTCCCGGCTGCTTCCGTTCACTAATATGTACAGCAAGACCAATCTCGTGGCGACCCTCTTTTGTGTAAGACCCTTGTGGACAGCGCGTGTCGCGTTGGACTGCATCCTCTGAAACTGCGTTCTGCTTTCGAACAGGAAGGTATGTATTCCCGCCTATGCACATAAACCTACAAGCCCGAGTCACACGCTTTGGACCACTCAGCCATCTTGAATCTGTTCCTTGATTCCTAGAGCAACCAGTCTCTACTCGTGGTGCGATTGCTGTTCAACTACATCTCACCGGACCGTTCGTGGCTCCGATTGTGGTTCTCCGACATGAAACGGTCTTCATTTCTCTACTGGATAGTTCAGACATGCCGCACGCGGATGGCCAGCGTTTGTTCGAGTCAGCCAGAGGATATATAAGACGCGTGAGTATCCGTTTCAACTCGACTCGTTGCTCGTTTCGACGTGCTCGTGTAGGCACTGAAAACACGTTCCATCCAAGAGAGGCGAGTCCCAGCGAGAAGATCAAGATACAAACAATCGAACTTGTATACAGATGAGAACGCGCAATTTACACGCAAAAACTCGGTAGTTCAAACATCATCCTACTCACCCATAAGTCAGCTCGTTTCAGTCCTTGTTCCTGTGAGCAGAACGGGAACACCACAATACTACCTGAACTCGATCCCTCTCTGCTTGGCATTCGGCGTTTGTGCCTTCAAGAACAGCCTGGCCGCTGGGGAGGGACGACATGTAGGTAGCCAATTTCGATCATTCGTTTTTCGTTGTTCATCGACAACTATCTACTTCATTCCTGATAGTACTCCATGATCTCATCCTCTCGCACTGTCTGTTGCCTGGTCCACGTTACCACCACTTGCGACTACTGATATCCCTTAGGAAAACGCCCAAAGATGATAGTATATGTCGTCGAAATATACATAAATATACGTACGTTATGCCATGTGAGCCATTGCCAAACAGACATGACCACCTCCAATACATATACTTTCCAACCTCGTATTGCGACTCGCCGTTCAAGCGACGAGCGTCCTCGTTCAAGCCTGAACTGGCACTCTAGAAACCTCGACCACCTCTTCGATATCGCCAGTGTTTTCTTCCGCAGGTGGATCCTGCCTTTCTTGGTCCCCATCGATGAATACCATCATAGATACAGTAGTGTCTGGGCAGGCATTCGATTGTGAACGCACGCCGAACCCAGTGTCAATGTGGCAGCAAGTTTGACGATCATACAATTCTCGTATGCTGATGATGAACCGGGGGACAAGCGGATAGAGTGCCGCATAACTGAGCGTTATCAAGCAGAGGCTGGCGGTACCACTCGGTACGATGTTTGTTCCAACGATAATCAAGGTGAGAAGTTGGTTGAAAACATTCCTAACGGTGTGTGGAAACATTCGTCAGTAGTTGTGATTGTCAAAAGCATCAACGGAAAGGCCATACACAAAGAAATAGAGAATTCCATCTTTGATCAGTAGTTGCATGTAGCAGTTCAGCTGCCATTTCTGTGTTGCTCGGTACATTTCTACTGATTGCTTCAGGGTTTGGACGACGGCGAGAATCACCAGCACGGCAGCGAGGGCAAATCGCGGGAATATAATAAGTGGTTTAACCAGTCTTGGAAAATTAACAACCGAAGAAATGCAGAATGAAAAGGTGGAAACTTGGACACTGAGAAGCGCCGTGAAGTTAGGTGGGATCAACCGTTGTATTGATGTCTAATTTACACAGCACATACCTGAAAAGTGGCCGGAATTATAATAGATTCCATCCACAACAATAGAGGGAATGATTTGCACCGCATAAATGAAGAGCAGGACATAAAGGATCGTCCTGGATCGATTCCACATCGTGTAAACCCGCAGAATCATCACATCTGTGACCTTCATCAACTTACCGGAAGATGCGCTCAGAGCATGAAGGACTACTCACAATCGGTAGCAAAAAGGAACACGTGGGACACCCAAAACCGCGCGATATCTATTACAAAGCCTTTCAAAATGCAGTCTCATTACCGCATAGTAATTTAAATGACACGAATATACTCACAGCTATTTCACAGTTTGGAGATCGTTGTTCGCTTGAAAAATTGGGTACGTACGCCTGTCAGAACAGTGTCATCAGTGGCGAACCAAGTCGACACGGGAAGGACTCAAAGAAACTTACTTCTAGAGGACCAGGAAAAAAGGTACTTCCATCTGAGAACGTACTTGTTGAACAAAGTGAAGGTTGGACCTTTGAACACATACTGAGTGCGCTAGTCCTTGAGAATGGGATCGGAGTTAGCCATGTTGGAAGATGTGTTAAAACTTGACCTACATAACTGTCCAAAGACCGACGTAACGGACCTATTGGAACAAAGTTCAGAATACATGGCCATGCTACCAAACGTGATACACACTATGACAAAGATTGTAGAAACCCAGGACCAGGGCCGGCACTGTAACATTATCAGGGACATTGATGAGCAATGATAGAGATCCACTTACCCAAATATACTTGACCTTGATAGTTCGTTAGATAGGGTTTCAGAGAAGAAATGGCATACCTCGACCGAGAATGTGAGGACTGCAGATTGGTGAGTAGACAGCTATGGTCGCGACAGCATCACCCACCATAATCATATCCAACGGCGGTGATGAGAAAGACTGAATTTTCGTGTTAGATTGATCATTGCAGAGTATTAGCTGTCATACGGGATGCATAATCGTTCAGAACGACAAGCTCCAAAGTGGATGATAGGTCGGAGGCCATAAAAATATAAGGCAAATCGGGGACAGCAAGTTTGACGATCAATAGGATGCAACTGCGTCCGAGAAGACATGGGCTATTTATCACCTTCTTTGCATGGTGCGAATAACCCTCAACATCCAGATGTGCGTCATCGAATACAGCTTGGGAAACTGTGGCTTTCAACCTATAATTTTTCTTGATCTCGAGGCCATGTGAGTCGGGATGTTCAATCTCTCATCACCCTGATTAAGAACAAAGACGGTCTGTCTAAAGTTCATTGGCGTCTCGGTGCATAACATCAAGCCAAGCGGCAACCAGACAATGCACAGGAATCCATTTCCGAGTCGACATGTGTTTGTTGACATAACCTCTGGCCAACAGAAGCATGACATATCAGACTCGTCGGAACATGGCAGGTTTCCTGTACAATAGTAGCATTTGGGAGAGTTAAAATAAGTAGCGTGAGTGATGAATTGGAACTAAAATACTCACGCGTTCGCCACCCGACCATAAGCCACACGTCATCACTTTTTCCTAGCTGCCTTCCAGTGAAGAAGGGTTTACATACTAACGATACGTGAAGGGTTACATTGATTTCAGTTGCAACGCCCAGTCAAGTGGTAGCAAGTCGTCGTGGCCGCGTCATCATGCATACCCGTTGCGGCCGCACTGGGAAGAGTTCAAACCGGAAGTGACATATAGTAAATTAGTAATCACATCTTCGAGTTCTGATGATGGAAATGATGTGGCCGCATTGAACAAGAACGATCGGCCTTCAACTCTTCCTCACACAGGAACATCGTGGGAAGCTTCTTGTAGGCGCACCGCCCAAGGATCTGCCACGTCACAAGGAGTCAGGCTGCATCCTTGACTACAGCATGGCAGCTTCGTGGCCAACTTCGTGATAACCCTCCTCTCCAAACGCGCTCAGTTTTCAGCGACGACTCCGATCCGAACAAACCCCACCACCGACAAGGGCAAACGAAAGGTGGAAGGTGCGTGTCATGTTGGACTCCATCCTCTGAAGCTGAGACCAGAGGTGCCGCCAGACCCTTTCGATAGTTAGTGATCAAGCCAACTCTCGCCACCGCTCGTATCATGTGCGCTCTCGTGGTGAAGGCCTCTTCAAATCAGACCCGGACTCCGAGTCTGATATGGACTTGACGGCTTCTCCTCGGGTGACACCTATTTGCATACTACATTCTACCGTAGAGAACGTTGCTACTGCTGGTTCAGGTCTTTATCAGTCTGCTGACGAAGAAGGCTCAGCCGGGGATCAGGTGTGCTTTACATTCGACTCGTCCCAAGAATCACGAACATCATCATTGATCGATAGACGGATATCGATTCCCCGGCTCTCCAATGCGATGAATTGGACTTGGCCTATTCTATCGACCTTCCGAGCAGGGTAGTGGCGGTGAGTACCCTTTCCGGTGTATTTCGGCATAGCCTTTCCCATAATTGACTTTGCATCAGTCAACAAGATCATATCCTATGGCTTGCGGCGGCCACAATATCTGTGCATCGCACCACCGACCAACCACCGGCTGTCCGAACTCCATCTGACTTGAACAGATCTCACCAAATCATTCCTTAATCTGTTTCTTGATTTCCGAGAACAATCAATATCTACCCGCGGTGCGAGTCGCTGTTCAGCTACATCTTATTGGACTGTTCGCACCACTGATTGTAGTTTTCCGACATAGGATGCTCTTCATTTCTCTCCTCAGACTCGCTGCACGCGGGTGGAGCTAGCGTTTGTTCAAGTCAGGCAGAGGGTGTAGAAAACGCGTGAGTATCCGTTTCGACGTGTCTGTATAGATACTGTGCACGGTACATCCAAGTGAGACGAGAGCCTATGAGAAGAATAAGATACAAACGATCGAACTTGTATATGCGCAGTTTACATGTGAAAACTCGGTAGTTCAAGTATCGTCCAATTCGATCACCATCTACGTACTCATCCATAAGTAGGTCAGCTCGTTTCAGTCTTCGTTCTTGTGAACAGAATGGGAACACCCACAATACCACCTGAACTCGATCCCTCTCTGTTTGGCACTCGACGTTTGTGCCTTCAAGAACGGCCTGGCTAGAACAAGGGAGGGACAACATGTGGGTAGTCGATTTCGCTCATTCGGTTTTCGTGGTTCACCGACACCCATCTACTTCATTCCTGACTGTACCGCATGATCTCAACCTCTCGTGCTGTCTGTCACCTGGTCCATGTTACTACCGCCCGCGATTACTGAAATCCCTTAGAAAAACGCCTATAGATAATAGTGCATATCGTCAATAGATACATAAATATACGCGTGTTCTGTCATGTGAGCCATCGCCGAACGGACATAACAACCTCCAATCCATATATTTTCCAACCTCACATCGCGACTCGCCATTCAAGTGGCGAGCGTCCTCGTTCAAACCTGGATTGACACTCTAGAAACCTCGACCACCTCTTCGATATCGCCAGTGTTTTCTGGGTTTTCTTCCACAGGTGGATCCTGCCTTTCTTGGTCCCCATCGACGAATACCATCATAGATACGGTGGCGTCCGGGCAGGCATTTGATCGCGAACGCATGCCGAACCCGGTGTCAATGTGACAGCGAGTCTGACGATCATACAGCTCTCGTATGCTGATGATGACCCGGGGGATGAGAGTATAGAGTGCTATATCACCGAGCGTTAACAGTAAAAGGCTGACAGTGTTGTTCGGCAGAATGCTCGTTTCACTGACAAACAGGGAGACAAGTTGGTAGACAACATTCCTAGCAGTGTGGGAACTTGTGTCAGCAATTGGGATCATCAGACGCATGGGCAAGAGTGGTGTTTGTAGGAATGATCAAGACATACACGAAGAAATAGATAATTCCATCTCTGATTAGTAGCTGCATGTAGCGGTTCAGTTGCCATTTCTTCGTTGTTTGGTACATTTCTACTGATTGTTTCAGGGTTTGAACGACAGCGAGAATCACCAGCACAGCAGCAAGGGTAAATGGCGGGATTGTACTAAGCTGGTCAATCATTGGTGGAAGGTTAATGAACCGGGAATTACAGAAGGCAAAGGTGGAAACTTGGACAATTGTCTCTGAGAGGCATGATGAAGAAGTTAGATGAGATCCGCAATTGTATTGACATCCAAATTGCACAGCACACACATACCTGACAAGTGGCTGGGATTATCATAGATTCCATTGAGAACAACAGAGGAGGTGATTTGCACCATGTAAACGAAGAGAAGGATATAAAGGATTGTCCTTGATCGATTCCACATTGTGTAAACCCGCAGAATCATCACATCTGTGACCCTCGTCAAGACGAACTCACAATATGAAGGACTACTCACAATCAGCAGCAAAAATGAACGCGTAGGACATCCAAAACCCCATTATATTTATCACAATGCCTTTGGAGATGTAGTCTCGTTACTGTATGGCAATTTAAAGGAAAGATATATGCTCACAGCTGTTTCACAGTATAAATACCGTTGTTCGCTCGAAAAAATTGGGTACATACGCCTTCCGGAACAGAATCATCAGCGGCAAGCCAAGTTGATGCAGGAGTGATTTGAAGAAACTTACTTCTAGAGGACCAGGAAAAAAGCTGCTGCCCCCTGAGGATGTACCTGTTGAACAAACGGAATTCTAGGTTGAACCTTTGAACACATACAAAGTGCGCTAGTCCTTGAAAATGAAATCAGAGTTAGCCATGTTTTAAAAAAGTGCTAAAACTTGACCTACATAGCCAACCAAAGACCAACGTAACGGACCTATCGAAACAGTTCAGAATACGCGACCTGTGCTACCGAGATTGGTGCGCACTATGACAAACATTGTAGAGACCCAGGACCAGGGTTGACACTGTAGCATTATCAGAGACATTGATGGATTATGATAGAGAACCTCTTACCCAGATGTACTCGACCTAGGTAGCTTGTTAAATATGAAAAAGTTTCAGAGAAGAAATAGGATACCTCGGCCGAGAATGTGATGACTGCAGATTCTAGTGGTGGGCAGACAGTTATTGTCACGACAGCAGCACTCACCATAATCATATCCAATGGCTGTGATGCTAAAGACTGAATTTGTGTGTTAGATTGGTCATTGCAGACTATCAGCAGTCGTACGGGATGCATAATTGTTTAGAACGACAAGCTCTAAAGTGGACACTAGGTCAGAGGCCATGTAAGTAAAACGGGGACAGCTTTGACAATCAATGGGGTGCAACAGTTTCCAGGAAGACTTGAGTTATTTATCGCCCTCTTCATGAGGTGCGAATAACTATTAACATTTCGCAGATGCGAGTCGTCGATACAGCTGAATCGGGAGAATGTGACTTTCATCCTTTCTTTAGGACCTCCTATTTCCAAAATTCGGGCGCGGCGCGCTCTTATGAAACACAGCCTGAACTCTCAAGTAATGATGAACCTGAAATACACGAGTGAGTGCTAGGCTATCCATCTGTCGGTCAACTGATGTGAGGCTATGTAAAGGTCGCTTCATCACCGTGAAAAAGAACAAAGACATTCTGTACAATGTTCGCATTTTTTCATTGGCGTCTTAGTGGTATAACATCAAGCCAAGCGGTGACCAGACAATTCTATAGGCCGCCGCAACTCGAGGCGCTATGAAAGATAAACCATGCTAGAAAGGAAAGTTGTATCAGCGTCACTGTAACGTCTAAGATAGGTCAATCTTGCCATATATATGGCTGTCCAGGCAGTACATCCGGTCCTCTTTGAACAGGACGGGAGGTCATCGACGTTGGACATTTGCCGAGCCAGGCTGTCTCTCGAATAGAGGAAACATATCTCCGTTCGTAGGTGTGACTGTGTTGCACCTGCGACTTACAAATTGTGAGCCTGCAGTTATTGACTTTAGTCACCAAAGTTGATTTCATGCTGCAGGAAGGGTGGCGATATGTTGGTATGTCAATGTCCCAGAAATAAACTAATGGACTCACAGGCTATGTCTATAAAATGTACAGGAATCAAGTTCCGAGTTGACACGTGCATTACTTCTGGCCAACAGAAGCATCATATAACATGGCAGGTCTCCTGTACAATGATAGCATTTGGTTGAGAGCGATGAATTGGAACTAATTATAAATCGAATAATCATGCGTTCGCCACTCGACCTGAATCGGCATGATTCTGACCCGTCTGTAAGCCGAACCCATCCATCACATTGTGATCTTCCTATCTAGTATCTTCCTGGGAAGAGGGATTAAGCAAATTTTATTTATGGCATCAAACAGAACAGTCGTCATGGAATGCCTCCGTTTGTTCAAGGGTCCTGCTATAGCAATATTCAATTCATCGAACGAGTCTCCAATGGTACTTGGCGGTAGTATGATTCCTTATGCAAAGCATCGTGAGAAAGTAGGTTCTTGTGCGCCCAGATCCCAGGCAAGGATCCGCGCCACTATTTGCACTACAGCAGGACACCTTCGTGGTCAACGTCAACCCCACCGACTCACAATACGTCCATCATAAAAACATCCCGATCTTTTCAGTAATGACTCCGATTTGGACGAACCCGACGTCCCCAACACCATCGATCGACAAAGGCAAACGAAAGGTGGAAGGTGCGTGTCGTGTTCGATTGCACCCTCTGAAGCTGAGACCAGAGGTACCTCCAGCCTGAGACCCTTTCAATGGCGACCAAGCCAACTCTCATCGCTGCAACTCGTACCATCTCTCGCGGTGGAGACCTCTTCAACTCGGACTCGGACTCCGAATCTGATACGGACCTGACGGCTTCTCCTCGGCTCCCACTCATCGGTATACATTCTACCGTAGAAGACGGCATCCCTACCACTGACTCAGTTGACGAAATAAGTCTTACCAGTCCACCAACGAAGAAACCTCGACCGAGGATCAGGTGTATTCTTTACATTTGACTCTTCACTCTAAGAATCACGAACCAGATCATTGATCGATAGACGGATATCGATGCCCCGGCTCTCCAACACGATAGACTGGACTTGGCCTATTCTATCAAAGGCCTCTGGTCCCCGTCACCCGTTTCCCCCTTTGCCTT
>JBBPJL010000562.1:0-15942 GCA_038088675.1 Xanthoconium separans | reverse complement strand
ATATGACGTTGTTCTTTTTGTGTCCTCCGGTAGAGTCTGACGTCGAAGCTTCGTGTTGATCCGCCTTCAAGCATTTGCACTGACCACTTGGCAACATAACTGCTAACGAATTTCTCGATCTCACTGATATATAGTATCTCACAAGTGCCAACTATCAACAAGCGTGTCAGATCACTGAGTCACTTGGTTAGTGCCATGCAAACTCCATGATCAGTGTGAGTGCTGTCCCTGCAGCAAGACCAATTCACATCCTCAGAGCTGTTGCAGCGATGATCAGTGTCTTTGCAATGTAACGACAGTCACGGCAATCACCAGCTGTTCAATAACCTCGTCGTTAAATTCACGACAAGCACAGATCCTTGGGCTGGGTTAGCTACCTCGCTCACAGGTGGACCGCTATCAATCTTCCCTTCATTAGTGTTCATGCACCCAGAAAGCGTACGCGACGGCATGCTCAGCCATCAATGTCACTGTTCCGGTGGCCCTTGTCACATTGACAACCTCACTGGGTTGGGATTGGTTCCTTTGAAGTCGAGCTTACCGCAGGTGAAACAGTGTTGACCGTTTCCGCTGCTATTCTTCTGGGAGGTGGTGCACTTTTCCTGTCTAGTCGGATGTAGTTCAATGGATCCAAAGTGTCCCCTATAGAGAACGCCATCGTGGCTGTGTTGCTATAATACCTCCTTCATTTTGCCTCCCCCTGCGTGCACCCACCAAAGGTGATATTCTATGTATAATGCTTGTTCCTTATCTGTCACCTCGCACGGCGCACGTCCCACAGCAAGTGCTCATCGGAATTCGACATTCATTGGCATTAGAAACTACTTCAGAAATCTTTCGAGACCGACGAACTTTGCGGCGTATGACTCGCATCCTCAACCACGTCGTGCTGAAAATTTCTCTTCTTCGGCCACTAGTCATGCTGTTGCCGCTCGCCCAAAATCATCCCATCACGAACTCCCGACGGACGTTTACTTTTCTGAGCACTCGCCTCTCACCCCTGCCACTCGGTTTGACTGGCGACTGCGAGCTACTTCACGCTGTCAACGCGGGCATGACTCGCTAGGGAGGCAAGAAGGCTCTCAGGCATACATGAAACGTGTCGTTCCTTCGTGTACGGAAGTACAGCCGGGTGAGCCACTATACGAGGAAATTCAAGCCTACCGCGATCAGTACGTCGCGGCAAACAAACACCCTAGTTCTGCCGCTGAACTCTCACAGTTTTCTCCCTTTATTAAACGCCGAACAAGCGGAGGATGAATCAGTCCTTCGCGATCGTCTGTCAAGTTGGTCTCTGTCTCGCTTACGCGAAGAAGGCTACACCATCACAGATTTATTGGGGTTTTGGATCGAGGCACCGCAATTTCGGAATCCAGTCGCTTGTTTTTCCTTGGGCCCGGGCATAATTTTGTCTGAGCACAGATTTGAGTAAATTGCTGTCTCGTACAATCCATGCATTGGTACTCATTTTGTTCTACAACAGAAATGGGACTCAGGTGCTGTTGTCACGTCTTGACCCTCTACAAGAGATCCCTTTGCGCGGCACCGTCTTGGCAAGCAATGCCACCCAGCTCCGCGTCGTATTTGATCAAAATTTTGACATCGAGGACGGGCTTTGGCGCCTTGATGTCGGGCGGTCCAACATTATTTTCGAACGGATGCGTGCCGCCATCTTGCACTTCAACCACGATCCAGCAGTCCTAGGAGACAGTCACACACCTGACAGGCAGTTCGTCATGCAAGGCACCCACCTCCGTGATGTCCTTCTTCGTTCGTTCTCTCCAGCGTCCACCTCTCTGCATCAACCATTGCAAGCTCCTGACGAAGTGGAATATGTCTCTCGTGGAATGCTGGAACATCAAAGTCGAGACGAGCATGAACATGGCGGCACATTCAAGGACGATATGAGGATTCAAAGCTGGGCAAGGCGATACGCACAACTAAATCCCATCCACATGGACGGTGACCCGGTACTGCGTGGTTTGAATGCAACTCAGATCCGAGCTGTAGCGATGATGATCGGGGAACGTATCTCCCTTGTTCAAGGCGTAAGTTCATCATCGCGAAACATTCAGAAAGACCTGATTTCTTGTTTGTAGCCTCCAGGAACAGGAAAGACGAAAACTATTGTTGAGGCTGTCAAAGTTCTCAAGGTAGGCTGCAGTCGCCGGTTTTACATGTCACCTATCTCCAAAATATCGTAGGCTCACTTTGAGGTTCATCACCCGATCCTTGTCTGCGCATACACGAACGTCGCCGTGGATAACCTTGTGGAAGGTTTTGCAGAAGCTGGCTTGAAGCCCCTGCGCGTCGGCTTCCGGGGTAAAATTAAAGATAGTCTTACCAAATACACTCTCGACTACAAGCTCGATCAACATCGGCTCAAGTCGAAAGTAGATCAGCTTCTTGGGGAGAAGAGTGTGGCAGAGAAAAAGAGGTTGGGCTTGGTGAAGAGAATCGAAGCTGTACAGAGGACCCCAACATCTCGCGCTGCGGGGCGTCTCGATCAGATGCGGTCGGCTTTGCTCGCTCAGGAGCGTCAGTCGATGGCTGTAGCAGCGAAGCTGTATGCCATTCATCAAGAAATGCTACGGGACATCACAGCCGATGCTGATGTGGTGGGTATTTTTTTTGTGCTCTGACATCCTCTGACACCGCATGTAAGATCTGTACGACTTGCATCACCTCTGCCAGCGTTGCACTCAACGTACTCGACTTTCCTGTGGTTTTCTTGGACGAAGCGTCAATGTCAACGGAGCCAGCATCTCTCATACCTCTAATGAAAGGAGTACGTGTTTCACCCTGGCTTTCGCATCAATTTCCGATGTATGACCGCTGTAGGCACGACACGTCGCCCTCATCGGAGATCACAAGCAACTTCCGCCTGTTATAGCGAGCCGCGAAGCGCAACTGAACGGCCTGGCAACTAGTCTTTTTGAAAGGTTGACCAAGGAAGGAAGTAGGTATTCCCTTGTTCAAGTTGATGATTAACTTAGATTAGTAATTTTTGCCACAGTGGTGCCGTCAATTATGTTGGATGTGCAATACCGAATGCACCCGTCCATATCGCAGTTCCCATCGCTAGAATTTTACGATCTTTCTCTGCGAGATGGGACCGTCGATGCTCTTGGCAACATATCTCCGAATCTGTTACCGCCATTTTCGAGTCATCTATTGGTGGATGAGGCGACCGGCTGTCAGAGGCCTGTTGTCTTCTTGGATCACGGGGGATCAGAGACTGCCAAAGATCGTAGTCGGGTGAACTGGAACGAGGCGCATATCGTCTGCAGTATCGTCGAGGACTTGATGGTGAAAAACGAGGTTCGTTCTTACCCGCAATTAGCCCCGGACGGAGCGTGCTGATCGGTGTTTGGTGAAGTATCTTCGTGGAGAAGACGTTGGCATCATTGCCCCTTACGTCGCTCAAGTTTCGTTGCTGACACGCCTCCTTAACTCCGACGAGAAGTACCGCAAACGCTTCTCGACCACTCTAGGTGAGCATCGGAAACTACAACTCCACGACATCGACATCAAGACTGTCGATGGGTTTGAGGGTCGGGAAAAGGAAGTGATCATCTTTTCCACCGTGCGCAACAATCCATCAGGCCAGATTGGGTTTCTCGCTGACAGGCGGAGGCTCAACGTTGGGCTCACGCGCGCCAAACGAGGGCTTTTCATTATCGGGAGCATCAGCACACTTAAGGAGAGTAAGGTAACGAGGGGTCAGATTAGCGAGGCCGACTTTGTGTCCCCCACCTCTGGTGGAAGAGGAGTCGAGTCGTGGAGGAGGTATACAGATTATTTGGTGGAGCACCGGATGGTTCTTCAACTCACAGGAGACCGACTGCATAAAGCCTTGTATGGAAACATGCCTACACTGTTGCGTTCACCAAGTTTTCCCCTGGGAGTCTATGACATACCTTACTTACATTGAATAATCTCAGTGCACACTTTTGTACGTTGCTGCCGTTCTGTAGCCTGATAACAGTGGTGGCATCTACACAAGTACCCGGGTGACCAGTCACGGGAACGCTTTGATGCTCAGCGCTCAGCAACCCTGCTCGTGGAACAATCAGAAAGAAAGGCACGGAAATGACGATTTCTGGCCGTGAAATGCCACAATTTTTTGCGCCGTAGCTCAACCGCAGTTGTGTCCTCCCTTGACATGCCGCTCTGCAGTGCTCTCATTATGCGTACTTTCATGCTGCGAACTTGAACTCATTTTGAAGTTCGCCTACGACGCTGACGACGCTGTCCGAATTGGGCGGGGCGACCTTGTTAGGCGTGTTGCAGTACAACAGCCGCCACGGAGAGTACTGAGGTCGGCTCAACTGTTCGAGCCTCGAGAAAAAAAAAGCACGCCACCGTTTCAGAGGCTCCACCTCACTGTGTTCGTGTCCAAACGTCAGCGGAATTGTCGTCGTCGGGGCTATGCACAAAAGGGCGTCGTCGGCAACAATTGCCAATATGGCACAGCTGGCGAACATTCGAATATTATGTCTCATCAAAATATGTCATACGGGAAAGAGTATGTACCGATCCGGCGGTGGTGGGAAGATTGACTTGCCCCAAGTTGAACTCGAGGACGACGAATCGGGTCAAGAGAGAGAGAAAAAAAAAGAGACGAACGGGATTTGGATTAATTGGACGCGAGGTAAATGTAATAAAGCGGGCTCAGAGTCTCGAATGTGCTCCGATTTGCGCGCGTCGTCACAGAATTAGACGTCTAGGTCTTGATCCGGATGAGTCAATGGACGGCCCTGAAAAGCAATTGGCTGGGCCACGGCGGATCCATTGGGAGGTCATGCAAAGGCAAAGGCTGTACTTATCTTGCTGAATCGAATTGGAGACGCAATTATTATACCGCTTACGGAGTCCTCGGCCATCGATTCGTTGCTGCCGTGGTGAAGAAGATCCTCCTGGTCTCGACTTCGATGGACGCTTGAAAAATCTATCGTATATTTATCTGATGGAGGACTTCTTTACTGGCTTTCACAACCACAAGGTTCTTTTTTCAGGATGAAGTCCGGACACTTGCCGTATAGGCGTAATGCACTTATGGGGAAAAGCTGGAATGTCCACAACTCTTAACGCACACGTTCAGGCCCATCGGATGGGAATGTTTTGGTTTCAAATATGACCCTGTGGGTGGGCGACCGAGAGTCGCTGGCAGCAAGACGGGTTCAGGGTATGTTCAAGGTGGTGGCCATGTCAGCCGCATCTAGCACGTGGCACAGGTTTTACCGTATCCCTGGGTGGTTTCGCTTGCCGAGATGACGCGTGAATTTCTGACAGTTGCCTTGTTTTTTTTCCTGTGTGAATGACGAGATGAATTACCGTCATGGTTCCGTCCTTCAGCGCTCAAAAGCACCCAGCCATGCAATCTCGGTCCCCCCCGCAGCTGCAGTGTAGCCAGGAACGAGATCCCTACCTGCCGCCTTCCCTCATCCATCGCTGTCTGTTCATTTATTCCTTTCGTCCTCTTCATTTACCAGAAAGCGGTATTCCCAATCGCAGATAGCTCTTCTTCTGCGAAAGATTCAATCTTCCTTCTATCCTTGGACTGCAAATCTCCACCTCTGAGCTCGTTGAAGTTCTGCAACTCTATTGCTTGACGACCAACAAATGTCTCCTTCCTTAGCCTCGTCGGATAGCCAGGGTGGACGCTCAAATACCTCCTCACCGTCAGGCGGTCATCGACCCAACCATACTGGCGACGCCCTCCCGATGATCACCTCCGTGCACTTTGATTCTTCCGTCACCACCAGTGGTCAGGACGGTCTGTTGCCGCCGTTCCGCGAACCGTCGATGTATTCGGTCTCCCAGATTCCTGCCCATTGGTCCAAGTTGGCGTCTCCGTTAGCCCGATCTGCCTCATCTGAGCATCTGCTCGGTCCATCCGCGTCTCTCGCTGTGCGTACGACGCCTTCCTCGACAGGTATCAGTTCGCTTTCCAGGAATCTTGGCGTTCCTGTACCAGAATATCGCCGTGCTGGATCGCCCTCCGATGTGTCACCATCCAACAGCCAGAATGATCTTGGCACCGGAGATGGATTGTATGCAGCGTTCCTTTTGACGCGTTCGCGCGCCGTCAAAGTAAGTTTGCTTTCATAAACAAGTTCCGTGAGACAGTCAGGCTAACGGTGACTTGTCCAGGTACGCAAGCATCCGAGTGCAACCTTTCTTTCCCTTCGTTCGATTTTCGAATTCCTAGACGAAATGGTGGGTCCATTTTTGTCACCCGAAACTCGTAAGCTGATGGTGTCCAAGAATCAGACCGACCTCTCGAGCGTGGGGCCTTCTTTGTCGATGTGGGCATTAAAGAATCTCTCTGCGCCCGATGAAGCATGGGTGGTATTCAAGTCGCACCAAGATGTGAGTCGGTTTCTTTTGTGTCATGTTCTTTAGTGGACACGTGCTGCGGTGATCGCCGACGGCGTTGTTACTTGGCACATGTAACAAGTTTGCTTGTTGTTGCGCGGTTGGTTGGTCTTAGCACTTGGGACAAAAAGGGTGGCGCTTAAGTCAGGCACCCGTGCTGGTCGTATCGCCGCAATTTGGGAGTACTCTCGGTTGTTTCGCCTCGGCGATCTCCCTTTCATGTCGTCTTGTAACAAGCGAAATTTGTCGTATTGACCATGCTCGACAGGCATATATATTTCTCTCGCTTTCCCTCCCGTCGTTCACTATAGTTCCCGCTCTTGAGGCTGACCTGGAACCTATTGACAAACTCTGTCGTCTCGACGTATTTTCCAGGGTAGGCTTTTTTCTTTGTTTCATTTATATAACGTTGGGTCACATTGGTTCTAGTTCCCCTCTCTCCCTGTCATACAACCCGAGAGAAAATCCCACCGGCTTCGGATGTCGATATCTACGCCAGATTTTCATAACCACCTTCACGTTGGACGTCCCACTGTTGACACCCATATTTCTTCTCTTGCTCAAACCGACAAGTTTGTAATTTCGAGCAACCCCCCGAATCCGAGAACAACCTTCAGAGTAGGTGACTGGATGTGAGTATCGTCTCGCGATTTGATTTCGTCGTGTGAGCCGCCGATTCCTTAGGGGTTCGATCGATCCTCCGAAATCCGTATTGCCCTTTTTTTTTGTAACATGTCGCTGACTACAATCAAATATCGTTTTTCTTAGATGCAATTCTGTCACCTGTGCCGCTCACAACTTTGGGTGAGTGATTATTTGATTATTCATCGATCATGACTCCTTTTGTTTTCCGCCGGATTGGCGGTGACTGTCACATGGATGAATCATCACCCTCCTATTTCACGGATAGATCTCTTTGCTCTTTTTTTTTTTTCTTTGCATAAAAAATCCCATGGTTCTGACCGATTCATTTCCCTGTATGGTCTTACACAGACGCAACCTGGCTTGCAGAGGTTGTGGTTGTCCACGTTCAGAAGTTGCATCAATGAACCGTCAAGTTGTTGGCATGCAGTCTCCTCGTCTTCCCACTTCTCCACGTTTCGCTAGCACCACGGGATCTCCTTTCTACACGGGTCCGTCGATACCAAATTCCTCCCATTATCCTTCCATGCAGCAGGGTCCACGGTATCCGCTCCCAACTCAGCCTATCGCCAATGCTAAGCCTGCGTCACCATCTCATCCCCTCCTAACTCCCTCTGGGCGTTCCTTCTCGGTGGGAGGCAAGGTTCAGAATGTATCCAGCGATCCCACCGCGCCATGTATCATGTACTGGCCCGATAACGAGCCACTCCCTGAGCAAGGCCAGATCCGACCTAGCACCCTCGTTGGCGTTCCTGTAAGTCGATCCACCGCACTCTGGATTCCCCGATAGCTGATTTACATTGCAGCAACCACCCATCCTGAATACAGGAAACCGCGGACCGATTGAGCATCAGCCTGGTGATTGGATTTGTCAGAAGTGCAACTATCTGAACTGGAGACGGCGTAAAGTTTGCCAGACTTGCTACCCATGTGAGCTTCTCTTCTGACCTCTGACTGCCATTCTTAAGAAATTTCAGATGCCGAGGGCAATGGTGATTCTATCTCGGCTGCTGTGCAGTCCGAGCGAATTAACCTATTGACATCCCTCCTCGCTCAAAATCAGCTCCCATTGAGAACAACTCCTCCCTCCTTCGATGTTCCTCGACGAAACACGGTTACACAGCCGCAGCACCAACGTCCACTGGAGGTTTCCTCGCTTGGTTCGAGGCTCAGCCGTTCACAGATGGACCTTCGCCGCGCTGCCCAGTATCCTGACCCCCAGTTTATATACGAGACTTCGGGGCCCCACAGACGAGCGTTGCCTGTGTTCCCAGGCATGAAGGACTTGGAAGACGCCCTTCCTACCAACGCCCCACTCTTACCTTCCTTCCTGCAAGATATCGTCCAGTCACCCACTTTATCCCCCACATCGACATCTTCTGCAGACCTATCCATTGAGGAATACGAGGATGCCGCTTCTTCTCCTCGTGCTGGTCGGGAACAAGTTGTTGCCCGCGACGAGTCTGCCTGCAGCTTTTCACTTGGCAATATTTGGAGGCTCAACGACGAAGAGACGACGAATATTGCTGGCATTGCTTTGCCTCATCACGAGGACCTTGTTGCGAGCAGGAAGAGCAGCCAAGAAATGTTACGTCGCCAATCACCTTGATGTAAGTCAAACTCTTTTGCAGCCGGAGAAGCACTCATTTGCCCTTGCAGCGACATAGTCCTTCAGCCCTGTCAACTTTCCCCTTCGACGCAGGACTTTCTCCGCGGAATATTCGTATTAGATCATTATTGTTATTCGTCGTCTTTGCACGCTCACTCACGGACTGTTTGGAGTTATCGGGGACCACAATGTCGTTCCTCTGTCTCACGTATAGGATCTCTCGGGGTATACAGCATGATTATCTTGCTCATTTATATTTTTTTTGGAACATATACATATATATTAGTGTAGCTTTCGTAGTCAAAGAATTGAGCCAATGCCAAAGGATAATAACTGCCGCGTGACGATGCGATGGTCACTTTGCACATGAGTTCCAACGCAATCGTCATTCGAGTCCACCCCGATGCACCATCCGCCGCCGTCAAATTTCTATCCCACCATAAAACGTCGCGCACTCCAGAATCACAAGTCGAGGAGTCTGCTCTACTTCGTTCCATTCGGATTGCTTTGAGGGGTTCTGCGCCCAACTCTATCAACATTGTCCATGCACCACTATACGACGATAAATGTGACTCGTGGGCCGAGCAAGAGCTAGCATGGAACGATCGCTGTGTGGTTCTCAGTCATGGGGGTGTACTCCAAAGAAAGTGGGATTTCTCCGATGAAGATCAGACTATACAATGCGCGTGCTTGGGAAGGTTCGCCTTCAGCACTGATGCCACAGGTCCCGTGCACGGCAGTGCACATTACACTTCCAAGCCTAGCGAGCAGCGGGCAGACCCATCGACTGAATCTGTCTTTGGTCCTTTCAAGACCATCCAAGAGGAGCGGAAGAAGAACAAACACGCTCAGGAAGAAGTTGCAGCGGTGTTCGTTTTTCTTCGCAGCATTGGCAAAGTCTTCCTGATTAATGGAGCGGACTATACGTTTTCCCTACCCTTCCTCGTTCGCAACGCTTGGCCCCTCCATCCTCATGGTGTCATGATACAACGTTACCTCGACCCTCTGGAGATTGACGATTCTCGTACTACTGGCGACGTGCCTCTTCCTACCACGTTCACCATTACAAATCCTTTCTCAGAGCCAGCTGCCGTCGGTATAACCGCAGGCATAGTGGGTGATTATCCAGGTCGCCCTACTTGCCTTTCTGACGAGGACGAGAATTACTCTCGCCCTTTAGTTGTTATTCCTGCCGTTGAAGAGGTCGTTTGGGTGTCTCGGAAACCATTTGCCATCGATGATATTCTAATAACGTTCAATTGCGAACGACAAGAATTGTCCATTTGGCGCTACGCTTATCAACCTTGTCGTCGTACCCCACCATCTCGCTTTGACCTTAGTTTCAACCTAGATCGTATGGCTCTTGGGAGCGACGCAGACACAGAGGGTATTGATACTGCAGCAGAGAATGGCAGGATGAAAGCCTCTTTTTGGGCACAGCGGTTGATAACTCACCCATATCCCGGCGTGCTGTAAGTTTTATGCATACTCGGGTGATTGATTGGAGTATCATGCCATATGTTAGACAGGGCTCCGCATCTCAAATTTCCGCGGCTCTTTTTGATCAACGTTTTGATGGTGCGCGCGATCACACCTTGTTGGCAATCTGTATACCCGGCGTCCCAACTGCGGTTTTCCTTCTTACTGTACAGGAGGCAAACAAGACGGTTGCCTGCGACTACTTGACAACCATCGACGCCGTTTCTGTAGTTCCCGTTGGAGCTACTCGCAAAGAGATATGGGATTTATTGGCTGTCAAGTCAGATGGCTCGGTGACCATTTTTACTCATGGGCTGCAAGAACTGCCCGTCGTGGTGGGGATCGGGAATACAGATATTGCGCAAACGAACAGGCTCGTCCCAGTGACGGACATCACTTCAATAAAGTCAACATGCGTATCATCGGTCACTCTTCTCTGTGCCGGTGGCCGATCGTATCGTGGCAAATTTGACATAATCCCTCGCGATCGTCTTGTCAACCAAGCGCTGCAAGCTCTATCCCTTGTCATCCCTACAAAAGATGCCTTTACTTTGCACCTAGAGTTCCTCCGAACATGGTCGCTCCGGAACTTCTGCACCTCACCAAATATAGAGTTCCACGCGTTGACTTGCGCCCTTACTAAAATCCTGGATCTTGGGGTGTCTCATCCGGGAAACCATTTCCCTCCGGCTTCGGTAGATTGGGAACAGTTCTCTTCTCTCAATGTCAACGTCAGGAATTTCCAGGATGACCCTGCGTTACAACACCTCTCTCTCCCCACTCATCTGAAAACTCGGCAGTTCACTCTGGTCGCGATAAAACCCAACCCCTTACTTGCACCTGTGCTATATGCGCTGCATATGCTTGCTGAAGATCTCCGGCTCGTGGTTCATCGACATGATTCCCTCATGTTACTTGTACCCTTGGTCTGCCAAATCGCTCACATAATTAGGCCAGAGTGGGCCGATTACTGGAAGCGACTTTGTCCCAATGTCATGCCCACTTGGCCCTCACCTTCCACTACGCGTATGTGCAATATTATCCCGTACTTAATCCAGGCTGACCTTGTCTCAGGAGTCGACATGCTCGATGACCGAATACCAGTTTGGCCACCGGACATGGCTGCGATATTGTACGGCAGAATTAGCAACCCTGACTGGAAATTCCCTGTGTACGAGACGGCACGTCTGGCTGCGATGTTCGACATCCAACCTTCATACGCATTTGGCAAAGTCGAACCACTAGGTTCTCTTCAGCGTCTCACTACCGCATACCTTTGTCTTTCTGACGGCTCCACCACGTCTGCGCAGAAGCGAGCAGAAATGACTGTCGAGACTCTTGTGCGTATGTGGGGTACAGCAAAGAAGGGACAATTGTTCTTGGACAGCCTACCTTTGGGCATCGCTGCACCTCTGCGTGAAGCCATCCGAACTTGCCAACTTTCGCCTCCTTCCCACTGGCAGCCGGAACACTACGATCTAATCGGCCGGCGTGATTTGGCGTTCAGTGTCGCAATGGTTCAACCGGTGATCTCGCAACAAGGAATTTACCAGTCTGCTGAGACATACATGGTATGGTGCCCATACACGATCGTGATCATGGACTTGATTCTCTTCTAGACCTCTCATCGCCGTACCACGATAAGCACCTTGGTAGAACAAGCAAAAGCCGCGAGTGCGGGCGAAGTTGATGCGCTCTCTGGCGTAGAGCTGGGCCTGAAATCTTTTGCGAGTATACGTTTCGGCCAGGATCGTCGATTAGAAGAAGTGGCACGTATGCTGTGCTCGTCGACGATCCCCGCTGTCCGGCTGATCGAGCGACCAGACTTGAAGTGAGTCGTGTTACTCTCTTCTGAATGGAATAACCAATCGCCCTTGCAGCGAACACGACCAAGCGAAAGAGCAGCAGCACCAAGTTGTTCGTATTGCAGAAAGGACGTTGGCCCTTCCCTATGGCAGAGCAATGTTTACCTTTGGCTCGGTCCTAACGGTCACTCGCGAGGCATACGTCATTCCCAAGTTAGAGTACCAGATCAGGATCCAGCCTTCCAACGTGATCACCGGACCTGAACCTGGCAAGATACCCCAAGAATGTGTGAACTGGGGTGAATTCCACAATGGGGTAGCCGCAGGCTTGCGCATCGCTCCGTGGGCGCGAGGCGTGGAGAGTTCCTGGATCGCTTTCAACAAACCTTCGGAATTGACTCCAGAACATGCGGGGTTCTTATACGGACTCGGATTGACAGGTCACCTCAAGGAGATGCTTACCTGGCATACATTTGGATACCTCACACCGAAACACGATCTGACATCCATTGGCGTCCTCCTTGGTCTCTCTGCAGCAAACGTCGGATCAGGAAACATGCACGTCACAAAGTTACTAGCTGTTCATACGCCAGCGCTACTTCCGACACCAACCGTGGACCTCAATGTCTCACTCATGACCCAAGCTGCTGGACTCGCAGGGGTCGGACTCCTCTACTTGGGCACAAAGGATCGTCGCATGGCCGAAGTTTGTCTCAACCAAATCAGTCGCAAGGATCTCGTACAGCCTGACCTTAGCAACGAGCACCGAGAAGCGTACACATATTCTGCTGCCCTTGCCTTTGGAATGATCATGCTAGGAAAAGGGTCACCCATCCCGGCCGACGTCGCTTGTCTCCACCGACTGCGTATACTTATTCATGGCGAAACGAGAACAAACATTGCAGGGCTGCGCCGTCCAACATTCGATGTCAACATCACGTCTCCAGCCGCAACCATGGCATTGGGCCTAATGTACCTGAAGACAGAGCAAAAAGACGTCGCTGACATTCTTGAACTTCCGAGCACGGTCATCGAACTGAATCAAATTCAACCGAGTTTCCTGGTCATGCGCACGATTGCCAGATCACTGATTATGTGGAACTCGATCGGGTCGACTTCAGATTGGTTGATGTCGCAAATTCCCGAAGCTATCATGACCGCTATGCAAGATCATATTGCAAATAAGCAGCGAGCGGACGACGCCATCGAGTTGGCTTACTTCAATATCATCGCTGGGTACTGCTTTGCTGTCGGATTGAAATATGCCGGTACTGCTCGTCACGAGGCGTACATCATGCTATCAAATTACTTTGATACATACAGTCGATTTGTTGCGACGAGTGGTAGGTTGATTGATTCAAGTTGTGTTGCCTCGATGACGATTGACGCATCTCCAGGTCCTTCTTTTGATCATAAAATCAAGCGCTCAGCTATGCGGGAGGGCCTTAACCTCATCTCAATCGCGCTCTGCATGGTCATGGCGGGCACTGGGGAAATCTCGTGCTTAAGGCGACTCAGGTACGCGTTTGGGATGTATCACCAGGCTTTCAGATACGGTGTACATGTGGCGACACATCTATCCCTCGGTTTACTCTTCCTTGGGGCTGGTCGTTTCACTCTGGGCACCTCTAATGCAGCGATTGCATGTATGGTCGCTGCTTTCTTCCCTCGCTTCCACCACGTTTCGTCGGACAACAAGAGCTACCTTCAGGCGTTGCGACACCTGTGGGTCCTTGCGGTAGAACCCCGCTGCCTTATCGCGCGAGACGTCACGACGCGCGAAGCAGTGTATCTCCCCGTTAAGATCACGACAAGAGAGGGGAACGAGAAGGGTGTCACTCAGCTCATCTCTCCCACACTGATACCCGACTTTGGGAAGCTCGTATCCATCAGAATCGACACGCCTCGCTATTGGCCCTTCTTCGTGGACTTTGAGAACGTTCCGGAACACAAAACGAGTTTTTTGAGGAACCAAACTCTCTACGTTAAACGTCGTACGGCCTTTCTTAGCTACACCGAAGATCCCAGAGGGAGTAGGAGTCTATTTGTTCGCTCTGGGTCTTCTGCTGGTGATGCTGCCACTCTCGATTTCCCGCAGCTCACGGACGCGAAAGCCCACCCTGCTAGCGACCTCACCCATTTCATCTCTTCGTTTTCAAACGACACACTCTTCCTCGCGTTTGCAGATTATTTCTCCCGTGACGATGGCGAGACACCTGAGGAACGAACTTTCCACGCTTATTGCCACGCCGCACTACTAGACAGCATTCTGCAAGACAAGATGGAAACCCTCCAGTCACATCTTACACTGTATCAATATCGCACGCAACCGCAGTCCACGTCCCATTTCCACCTCCGCCTGCAAGACCTTCGATTTTCGGTCGACTTTTACAGCAAAGTCTTTGACCGTCGGTTCAGTGGTCGAGCGGAAAACAATCCGCGACCTCCTCTCATTCGTGAGAATACCGTTTCAGGGGCTTTACAGGCTCTCGATGAACGTCTCGGGAATGTGCAGAATCACCCTGAGTTTTTCAGGGTTCTTGGCCGCTACGCCCGCGGCGAACCCGTCTTTGACACGACAGAATCAGCGTCAGCGTCAACTGCTGAGCCGCCGCAAGGACAACTGTCCCGCTGGCTCGCCTGGTACCTCATGCGAAATGGTGTTCCATCCGCTTCTCTTCTCGTTATATTGCGTCAACTTGCGCGAGAGGCACACACGCATAGCACCAGCCGACCACCACCTGAGGGCACCGCAGAATTGCGGATGCTTGACGTTGGGATCAAGGAAGTATTGCGAGGTACGGGGACAAAGATGATCAACGCATTTGGGTCTGGATGGTCTGGGGCATCACTGGATCAGATCGTTGAGGCATGGCAAGGGGTATGCTAGTAACATGCATAGTAAATCATCAAATGCAGGGCCAAATTTCATTGCCAAATACCTTGTTTACAAGTTGTACTGTAATTGCAACCTGGGCCAACCGTCTCGAGCATGAAATTGTGTTTGGACGGCTCGGAACAGCGCGGGAAAGTCTTCAGGGTTTTGGCGTGCTGTCCAACTTTGTGAGGGGTGGCAGAGACAAGATTGGGTGCCGAACGGTTGCTCGAGGTGCAGATGCCTCAGCGAAACCCATCATTATTGGCCAGCACTGTACAGTGGGTCACAGTGGTCACAGAGCTGTCCCGTTTTGTACAGCGCTGTAGAGTGACATGCGTGCTGTGCCGTTCCGTCACAGTGCTGTCACCTGCTGTCACACTGTACAGCATTGGCACACTGTACAGCGCTCCAGCATGCTCCAGAGGCTCTAGTGCCTTTCCTTTTTTTTTTCCCACTTGCCACTTGTAGTTTTGATAGAAGCAAATGTATATTATATACTACATACACAATATACAAATCCTAAATATGTTGCCCATACTCATTGCCTGTACTCACCACTGTTGAGGTCATCTTGCCATAATGGTAGTTGTTACTGTACTGCCATGTCTTGTCATTCCCATTGTGGCAATGGTGTGTGCCAGGGCATGCATCATTGTTGTTGTTGTGTTGTTGTGTGGTTGCAGCAGCCAAGTTCAAGATGGAAACACATCGAACAGAGGTGTTTGTTATGGATTTACAGTAGCTCAAACAACTGTCCCAATATTTGCATGTTTTTCACTAAACAACCCTAACAGTAATAGCCCCTAACCATTTCATCAGATCCCAATCAAACTCTTCAATTCTTGGCTATTTCAAAATGACCACTCATTGGGACAGTTGTTTGACTTTAAGTTTTGATTACATATATTGGATTCTAGCATGCTGTAATGTGATTACATACATTTGGTAATGCTGCTATTATGCCACCTTTATGTAATTGAGTATAGAACAGCACTTATATACTTTATTTTTCCATGCTAATTGTCATGGAACCCATCTCTACTTGTTAGAAGAATAATGCTAACTAGTATCTTTCTCTTCATCTTTTCACCAGATAAATTGGGTCCCAGACTGGTCTTTGGGGGTCTACTATGTCTAGGATACTTCAG